>CABEGB010000441.1:0-35525 GCA_901521435.1 Crematogaster levior | reverse complement strand
TGACGTAACGCCACAACTATTGACTACAAGTAAACCTACCTAAGTGTCAATCTCCGATTTTTCTGCACTTTGGATATGTTATAGAACATGAAAAACTAAGAGACACGTATTTTTTTATAGCTGCGGTAAAACACTTTTAGGGGGTGAAACAGCCCCCAAAATTGGGGCGAAAATGGAAAAATGGCGATATCTTTGAGGATAGTGAAGCGATTTGAATGATTTTTGGTAGAAAAGTGTCTTTCGGTAGAAGACGAATGTCGGCCTAGACATCTTGGAGGGGGAATGAAAATTAGGGGGTAAACTACCCCCAAAATGACTATTTTTGTTATAAGAAAAATCAGTTTTCATCCGATCACAACAAAAGCTATTAAAACATGAAGAGGAAAGTTAATTATGGAGCACGTATATTTTATTCTTTTGTTTATATAAATAATTTGGGGGGGGAGGTAATTACTAGTCCAGGGGCCAAGTATGGGTCAGTAGCCTTTATATGTCTCCGACTAAATGAAGGTGTTTCTTATGTATTTTGAGCCCCTGAATCCGAATGTTTTTGGTAGAATGCCTGAAAGTGGTGCTGTTAATTTTTATTAACAAACCTTATTAACAATTTAAAAAGTTGGATTTTTCGGCCCGGAAAAATTTTTGTTAGATTCTTTGGGTGCAAAATAGTATATTATAAACTCTAAAAACTATTAAAAACCTATTCAAAGAATGTGATATTAATCTACACACATAAGTTATTTTAATCCAAACAAAATGGTTTATTTTAAACCATAAAAAAACTATAAGTTATTTAATTATACGTTCTATAAAAATAATGATATCAACAAAATTGTGCTAAGTAAAAATAAAAATTAAAAAAAAATATTTTTAAAAAGTTACAAAATAATAAAAAAATAGTTTTAATTTTTAGTATATCCTACTAAATACTGATATCGAGAAATAAAAATTAAAAAAAAAACAAAAAACAAATAATGTAAAAATATAAAATTAAAAATTATTTACAAAAAAATAAAAATTAAAAATTAATGAAAAAATATAAAAATGTATATAAAAATTGAAAATTAATATAAAAATAAAAAATTTAATTAAAAGACTTAGCACTGCTAATTTTAAAATAACATATTTTGTAGCAGAGCTAAGTCTTTTAATTAAATTTTTATTTTTATATTAATTTTTAATTTTTATATACATTTTTATATTTTTCATTAATTTTTAATTTTTATTTTTGTAAATAATTTTTAATTTTATATTTTTATTATTTGTTTTGTTTTTAATTTTTATTTCTCGATATCAGTATTTTAGTAGGATATACTAAAAATTAAAACTATTTTTTTATTATTTTGTAACTTTTTTAAAAATATTTTTAAATTTTTATTTTTACTTAGCACAATTTTGTTGATCATTATTTTTGTAGAACGTATAATTAAATAACTTATAGTTTTTATGGTTTAAAATAAACCATTTTGTTTGGATTAAAATAACTTATGTGTGTAGATTAATATTACACTCTTTTGGAAATAGGTTTTTTAATAGTTTTTAGAGTTAATAATACTATACTATTTTGCAAAGATACTTTTTGACGCGGACTTAACACCTTTTTTTTACCTTTTTTTAAAAAGGTAATTTTTTAGAGATATCACTCTTTTTGTACATCAGTTCGATTTTTTGTGTATATAATATACACTATGTATATGTATTTATAATATACACATATAATTTTTCTACTTATACTTTATTCTATTTTTATACTTATACTTTATTTTATTTTTTATACTTATACTTTTTTCTATTGAATACACAATATTTATTCATACTTATTTATACTATTTATTATATTTTATTATAATCATTATCATATATTTGTGCACGGTGTAACGAGATCCTTTTAAGAAGTAAAACTGTACTTTAGCTGGACGTGATTTACAAGGTCTAACGAAAATACGCTTGAATAACTTTATTTCTTTATTTTTAAACATATTTTTATTGAGAACACATATATTTTTATTGCGAACATTTATATTTGTACTTTTATAGTGTATAAAATAGAAAAAAGTATAAGTATAAGAAATAGAATAAAGTATAAGTAGAAAAAATACATGTGTATATTATATATATTTTACTCGAAATTTTTTAACTAATCGGTCTGATAAATGAAAGATTAGAGAATAAGTAATGAGTGAAAGAGAGAGAGTGAATGCGTGATAACGAGAGCGAAAGAAAATTTGTGTTATTGCATGTGCAAATACAATAATAATGTCTCGTCGCCGCTAATAACCTAGCTTACTTTTATGAACGTCACTTACTGTCGATCGATTATCGACGTCACTTACTGTCGATTATTGATCATACTACGTTATAGTAAACGTGTCCTAAAAACGACGTCCTGTATAACATATTTCTTCACCCCTCACCGCAGCCCCTCTTGCCAACATTTCCAGAGCGTCACTAGCGCGATCTTGTGTCGAATGCCTCAACAGTACGTTTTTACGGTCGACGACGACGAAGACGACGACGTTTCTTAAATGATATTTTTCACATTTGGACTTTGCGTCGTAATAGCTCGATTTATAGAGCATGTAACCCAAAAATAAAAACACTTTTATTATATAATTCGACCCCGCTCTATCGATTGAGACTACTTAGAAGTCGATCCGTTGAGCGGATATATGAAAACCAGAAATATTGAGTGCTCTCAACTGACCGACTCGCGTAATAAGACACGGTAGTGTCTTGTGCTTGCGCGGACTTAGCACAAGACACTACCGTGTCTCTTGATTAATAAATTTATTAACAATTTAAAAAGTTGGATTTTTCGGCCCGGAAAAATTTTTGTTAGATTCTTTGGGTGATTTTGGACAAAACAAGTCTCTTGTAAATTTTTCATAAAATGCATATTTTCGGAGATAAACATTGTCAAAGTTTTGAAAAATGGCATTTTTGTAACTTTGACAATTTTTATCTCCGAAAATATGCATTTTATGAAAAATTTACAAGAGACTTGTTTTGTCCAAAATCACCCAAAGAATCTAACAAAAATTTTTCCGGGCCGAAAAATCCAACTTTTTAAATTGTTAATAAAATTTGTTAATAAAATTAACAGCACCACTTTCAGGCATTCTACCAAAAACATTCGGATTCAGGGGCTCAAAATACATAAGAAACACCTTCATTTAGTCGGAGACATATAAAAGGCTACTGACCCATACTTGGCCCCTGGACTAGTAATTACCTCCCCCCCCAAATTATTTATATAAACAAAAGAATAAAATATACGTGCTCCATAATTAACTTTCCTCTTCATGTTTTAATAGCTTTTGTTGTGATCGGATGAAAACTGATTTTTCTTATAACAAAAATAGTCATTTTGGGGGTAGTTTACCCCCTAATTTTCATTCCCCCTCCAAGATGTCTAGGCCGACATTCGTCTTCTACCGAAAGACACTTTTCTACCAAAAATCATTCAAATCGCTTCACTATCCTCAAAGATATCGCCATTTTTCCATTTTCGCCCCAATTTTGGGGGGGCTGTTTCACCCCCTAAAAGTGTTTTACCGCAGCTATAAAAAAATACGTGTCTCTTAGTTTTTCATGTTCTATAACATATCCAAAGTGCAGAAAAATCGGAGATTGACACTTAGGTAGGTTTACTTGTAAGTCACTATCATCCAATTTTATTTCCTCTTCATCGACATTGACAATTTTTATCTTAGGTTTTACCTGCAGCGACTCCGTAACCTTGAAATTTTCACCCAACCTAGCTTGCACTTCTGTCTTTAATTTTTCCATTTCCTCTTTAGTTTCACAACCTAAGATCACTGTTCCTTTACTTCCTTTTCTTAATTTCGTTACTCCTATCGCCATGCTTTTGATATCTACCTTTTCTTTTATCAATTTTTTAGTAGCTTCATTCTCCTGTTGCATTTTAGGTTTAATAATTATAGTATTTTCTTTTTTTTCCCTTTAGTTGCCTTACTATAACTTCTATGTATTTCATCTGATAAGCCGGTTATCCTTTCTTGTATCATTTTTCTTAGATCTTCCATTTCTTGCTTAATATTTTACAATTCTTCTCAGACTACTTCTTTAATCATCATCCTGACTCCCTTCTTACATGCTACTTCATCTTTCATATCTTTCACTGCTTTTATAAGCCAATCTATTTTCGAATCAATACTCGATGATCCACTCGTGCTTGCTGCTCTGCCTCCACTATTTGGTGTTTTAGTCGATCCTGTAGATCTTGTTGATCCTAATCTTTCTCTCGTCAATGTCGCCATCCTTTTCATATCTCTTTCCTTATCATCACTTTCAATTTTAAAATTCTCAAATGGGTCTTGACACAACATTAATTCACGGTTTTTATCAAAACTTTATGTTTACTTACACATCCTGGGTGGTAAAAAAGTTTACTGCATTGTGATTTACATGCCACTACCTGGTTTTTTATTGCCTTCTTACATGCCGAACAACAATATTCAGCATAATCATCGTCCATAGTGACATCTACCCATGGCAATAATAAATACACAACAGTCAACGACCTTTATTTTCACACATCATCATTCTTGCAAACAACGTTAAAATGTCTACCCATTCTATAAGACTTAATGTCTCTGAGAAAAATGCTTCCAACCTCATGAAACCTCTAGGTTAGATAACACGTATGGTCACTTCTTGCTCGAATCACGATATCACTATGACTTTTTACTACTGTTTCTCTACATTCAACCACATATAAAGTACCAACTTTACGGAGCAATTTTAGACACGTCTTCGATATCCTCTATAAATCTGATAAAATCACCATGCGCTCGGTGAGTGATATAATACTACTATTATTCCATTATATGCTTTTTCTTTCACTTCAATCGCAACACAACAGCAATTTGATATTAACTTTTTCTCCAACACTACTTCATATTTAATATCATTCCTCACATATAAATCAACACCTCCTGTATTTCTATTTTCCGCATCACACCTAAACACGCTATAGCCCGTTACATTAATTTTATTGTCCTCAATTTCTTTAGTCAATCTTGATTCTGATAATGGTACAAACGCAGGGTTTACCATCTTCATAACCTGATGATGCATCTCATCCTTATGTGCTGTTAGACTTTGTGCATTTGTGTATAGCAATATCTCCTTACTCCATGGTTGCTATTTATTATCTTCCCAGCCAGCTCTTCTCTTTTCTTCCTTCAATGCCCTCTTGAATATCGAACAATTTGCACTAAGGGCATCATGGTCCTCATCTATTTTCAAATTGTATGTTTTATTTTTAAACATACAATTTACACATTTCCTCTTAGTTGCTGTACAATCACTATGACTCCCTGCACACTTATGACATGTTTCATTTCTTGTACAATTTTTCGCTAGGTGATAATAACCCCAGCATTTAAAACATCTTTTAACACTAACATAGTTGACCACAGGACATTTCCTCCATCCTACATTTAACTTCTCTTTCCTCAGCATTGATTCATGTGTTCCTTCATCCACCTCAATTATTATTGATCCATTCTCTTCTCTCCTTCCCCTCATCTGGCTATTTTCTCTCTTTCTTACTAATCTCTCCAATATTTTAAAGTGGAATACATCCTTTATTATCTCAATTTTATTCTGTTTCTTTATTATATCTATTAAATCCTTGTCTTCCATTTTTATTTCTTCCTCACCAATATTAATGATTTTCAATTTGGGTTTCATCTGCGTTACCTCCGTTATATTGAATTTTTCTCCCAGCCTATCCTGCACAGTATTTTTCAATTTCTTCATCTCCTCTCCAGTCTTACATCCCACAATCACTGTTCCTTTACTACCCTTCTTCAATTTCGTTATTCCCATTTCCATATTCTTGATATCAATCTTATCTTTAATCATCTGTTTAGTTATTTCACTCTCTTGTTGAATTTTTTGATTTAACAATTGTTACATTTTCCCTCTTACTTTCCTTAATCACGTCACTGTAACTCCTTCAGAATCCTTCTGCTGATCCTCCTGCTCCTCGTTGTATCATTCCTTTCAGGTCTTCCAGCTCTTGTTTTATACTTCCCATTTCTTCTCGGACAATTTCTTTAATTATCAATTTGATTTCCCTCCTACAAACTGATTCATCTTTCATTACTTTCACTGTTTTCGCAAGCCAATCTATCTTTATATCAATGCCCAATATTCCTGCCATACTCGTTGCTCTGTTCACCCTATGGAACCTATTCTTTCCCTGCTTCTCCCCTCCACTGCCAATAATTTATTCTCCTCGATTAAATATTTCTCATACGGACCCGGACAAGCAACTACTTCTCGATTCTTATCGTACACCTTATGTTTACTAACACATCTCGGGTGATAAAACAGTTTCACACAAGCTTATATGCCACTACTTGACTTTTAACCCCTAGGTTACTGTGGGCGCCTATAGGCGTTTAGAAATTTTGGGTTTATGACACTGAGAGCGCCTATCGGCGCTTGACGCAGTTTGGCTTTCTGACACGGAGAGCACCTAAAGACGCTCGACGCAGTTTGGCTTTCTGACACGGAGGGCACCTAAAGGCGCCCTGAAAATTTTATCGATATTAATTCCGATAGATCTTATCTCAGTTAGACAAGAGTGAATGCTAATTTCGCTGGTACATATTTCGTTAGTCACCTGCTATTTAAATATTAGCAAAATATTAAAAAAAGGGAAGTTAGAGGGAGTGGAGGCACGCGCTCCGTTGTTCGCATCGTCCGGAGCAAACAATAAACGAATTCTGAAGATATCACTTTGTACCGTGGTAATTATTCTCACCTCATCGAATCGTTCCATATCGCTTCTCATCCCACAATTTAAATTTAAATTTTACAGTTATTTTTTTGTTTTATCTCTAGAGTGAAACATTGGAATAAGAAAATGAACAGAAAAACATGCAAACATGATACACCAGATAATTCTGATTCTGAGGAAACAAGTGATTTTGATTTTTGCCTGTTCCTTTTTACAAGCGTAAATTGAAAAAACGTCGCCTTTCATTCTCTTCATCGGAATCAGAAGATAATAGTACAAAAGCTGCACCAAAACAAACAAAACGTAAAACCACATTTTCCTGGACACAAAGAGATTTTCAACCTCCAATTTACGAATTTGATGACCAGAATAGTGGAATCAAAACAAATATAACTAGGAAATCATCTATTCTCGAAATGTTTCAAATTTTCTTTTCGGAAGAGCTCATAGAATTCATTGTCCAGCAAAGTAACAAATCTTTCAAAAATAGTACAAGAGGCGATATAAATAGTTCTAATGCAACTACTGTTCCCGAAATGTATAATTTTTTAGCCGTTACCATGCTAATGGTGCAAATACATAAAATATCTATATCAGAATATTGGTGTAAAGATAAGCTGATAAGAACAGAATCGTTTGGAGAAATAATGTCAAGGGATCGATATACACTATTACTAAAAAACTTGCATTTTTGTGATAACAACATTACAAATCACGATCCGATTATGAAAATACGCTATATTGTTGAACAATTATGAACATCCTTTAAAAATGCATTTTATCCATATGAAAAATTATGTATAGATGAAAGTTTGTTATTGTTTAAAGGAAGATGTTATTTCAAACAATATGTACCGTCAAAAAGAAGCAGGTTTGGGATCAAATCCTTTGTGTTGTGTGATAGTAAGACAGACTATTCAAGATTTACTTGTATATTCCGGGGCAAACATGATAATTTCTGAAGATATACCATCAAAATCAATAGGAAAGTCCGGACAGATAGTAATGACACTTCTTAAACCTTATCTTGAAAAAGGTCACACACTCGTGATCGACAATTGGTACAGCAGCCCCAGTTTATTTCTCGAATTACATAAAAACTTAACTAACGCATACGGAACGGTAAGAAAAAACCGGTTGGGTATACCAGAATTGAATAAAAAGATTAAAAAAGGAGAATGTGTATTTCGTTCAACAAAAAATATATTAGCCTTGAAATGGATGGACAAAAGGGAAGTGTGGATGATTTCCACCTATCATTCTGCCAAAATGATTGATACAAATAAGATATATTATCTAACAAAAGAAAAAATAATCAAACCACAATGTGTAATTGATTACAATAACACAATGGGGGCGGTTGACAAAGTTGACCAGATTTTATATAGCTTAAATTCTACTAGGAAAAGTTTAAAATGGTACAAAAAATTTTTCTTTCATTTATTGCATTTGGCTGTATATAACACATTTATTTTATAGAAGTATGTAACTGGAAGAAACCTATCTTTTTCTAAATTTCATTTCATTTACATTTAATAAAACAAGTTTTACACAAATACCACGCAGGTAGAATACATGTAAATCAATAGGTGGAAATCCTAATAGTCAGCCTTTTTGCTTAATACAAAGGCATTTTTCGTCTACGTAAAAAATGCAGCAATTCGAAAAAATGCAAGACGCAAATGTGTAGTGTGCCGCAAACATAACAAAAGAAGTGAGACACATTACCAATGTAAGAAGTGTGATATAGGATTATGTATTTATCCATGTTTCAAATTATATCACACTTTATTAGACTATTAGATATCTTGCGAAAAAAGCTTTACATTAATATTAAATTTGTAATATTTATAGTAATTCGGTTCAGAGAAATAAATAATATTGTTTTAATGTAAAATTCAGTTTTTTTATTATGTTTTTTATTATGTTTTATGAAATATGTTTTCACAAAAATGCATCCCTACCCAAAATTTCTCGGCGTACATCGTAACTCAATTCCTGCCGTATGGTACGGCCAGTGCGTCTCAAAGTCTGCCGTAGTCAAGGAGTTAATTGGCTTCTTACATGCCGAACATCGATATTCAGCATACAACTCGTCCATATCGCTGAATTATCAGCCGCGGCTGCCAACGAGCATTTGTACTGAATCAACAGTACACACGTGGCAACCGCGCTTGCCGAATCAACCACGCTGGCATTTGAATAGACTCCTGCCTTTCGAACACCGGAAAGTCATATAACAAGTTCACTTCTCCCTCACATAAAATTAGCACATCCCGACTAGATAACACACACAACTGCAGATGGTTTATATCAGAACCACTATGGCAACTTTGGCTCTAATTAACCCCCTCCAACCACCGCAAAGTAGGTGAATTTTAGGGAGCGATGTGACACACGTCCACCTTCCTCGAGGAGGAGAGAGAGAGAGAGAGAGAGAGAGAGAGAGAGAGAGAGAATGAATGAATGAATGAATGATCTTTATTTAGCCTTCTCGGCTATTTAACAAAAAGAATAATACATTGTCTACATTAACATAACAATTAACAACAAAATATATAAAATACTAAATAATTACTAAATAATACAATAACTTAAATTTAAATTACATTATATATTCTTTTAGCCTACGCTTAAATAATTCTATTCGTTCACATGTTTTTACTTCAGTTGGCAAAGCATTATACATTTTCGCTCCTTCGTAAAACTCTTTTGCGCGCTTCTTGTTTTCCGAAATTGGATTGCAATATCCCCGGCTTGTCGTGTTTGCCTTTCACTCTCATTTCCTACTATTACTATCCTATTCCTTAACTGATTTGGTAACATATTTTTCAAAATCTTAAAAATAAATATACACACATTATAATATAGCCTCTGTTTTATGGACATGAATTGCAGACTTTGCAACATATGTTCCACTTTGGTATACCTATTACATTGCAATATAACTCGCATGGCTCGATTTTGCGCTATCTGCAATTTATATAACTGTGTTTCCCCCATATCTATTAACAGCGTTGCACAATATTCAAAATGAGGTGCTATAATTGATTTATATACAATACATCTGGTATACATCGATATAAAGTTACCTATTCTATTTAAAAAACTTGTTTTCTTTCCTATTTTTTTTAACATATAATCACAGTGATCTTTAAATCTGAGCCTATCATCAATAATTATACCCAAGTATATACCCCATTACTTCTACTCGCTCTATCTCAGTTCCATCCGAACATTTCAATACAATATCTGTTTTCAATTCCTTCCTAATACTCCTAACAATCATGTATTTCGTTTTTCCAGCGTTCATTTTCAACTTATTTACATTCATCCATTTTTCTACTGTGCTAAATGCCATATTCATTTTATTCTCTATCTCCGCACTGCTTTCTCCAGTTACATATATTAATGTATCGTCTGCGAACATTTTTATGCTACACCCTTCCGGACAGACCTTAATTATATCGTTTATATATATAATAAATAACAGAGGCCCCAACACAGACCCTTGTGGCACTCCATATTCGGTGGCAATTAATTTTGACCACTTATTATTGACACGGACCTGTTGTGTTCTATTGTTTAAATATGATTTTAACCATTTTAATACTATTCCTCTAATTCCATATTGGTATAACTTCTCTATTAATCTTTCTCTATCAATTGTTTCAAACGCCCGTTTAAGATCTATAAAAATTACTCCTACTATTTTTCTTTCACTTACTATTAATTTCCACTCGTCAATAATAGTTTGAATCGCCGTTTCACAAGAATATTGTTTTCTAAAACCCGATTGATGCTCCGTTATGATATTATTAGATTCAAAGTACATTTCAATTTGTTTTTTTACTACTAATTCTAATACTTTTTCGAAATTTGGTAACATATTAATAGGCCTATATTCACTTGCTTTTTTTGCCTTTTCTACTTTTGGTATCGGTATTATTGTCGATGTTTTCCAACTTTCAGGAAAACAACCTTCTCTCAAAGAATTGTTTATCAAATCGACAAATTCCTTCTTCACTGCGCAAGATGCTACTTTAAGTATGTCACTAGTTATTCCCTCTTCCGTACCTTTTTTATTTGGCAATCCTGTGATAATTTCTTCTAAGTCTTCTATTTTAATCATTTCAAAATTTTCTATACTGCTGTTATTTTCAATAACATAAATATTTTTTTTACTCCCTGAGAGAGAGAGAGAGAGAGAGAGAGAGGAGGAGAAAGGAGAGAGAGAGAGAGAGAGAGAGAGAGAGGGAGAGAGAGAGAGAGAGAGAGAGATTGATAAATCTTTATTTAGCTTTCTCAGCTATTTGAGTTACAAATATGTTTCTTTAACAAACGCCTAAAAACATTAATTAGTTTACATTGTTTTATCTCCGCTGGTAATGCACTGTACATTTTTATTCCTTCATAAAATATCGTCTTCTGCGCACTCTTAGTTCTACGAAATTGCAATACAATGTCCCCTGCCTGTCTAGTTTGTCTCTCCCCCTCACTTCCCACTATTTCTAGCTTCTTTCTTAATTGCTCAGGCAACATATCATTAAGAATCTTAAAAATAAATGTACATATATTATATCTTAATCTTTGTCTAATATTCATAAATTGTAGCGTCTGCAGCATTAACTCTACTTTGGTACGTCTATCACATTGCAGTATAATTCTCATTGCCCTATTCTGCGCCACTTGTAACCTATCAAGCTGTGTCTCACCCATTCCTATTAATAATGTCGCACAATATAGTATTCAAAATGCGGTGCAATCGTCTTATATACTATACACCTTGTGTACGCTGATACAACATTACCAATTCTATTTTAGAAACTCGTTTTCTTCTCTATTTTCTTTAGTATATAATCACAATGATCCGTAAACTTCAACCTATCATCAATAATTACACCTAGATATTTTATTAAATTAACTCTTTGGATTTCAGTCCCATTCAGGCATTTCAATACAATTGTTCGGCGGGTGTCTCGATTGTCCCGCCGGAGGCGAAGTTCGTTAATTAGAATGCGTATTGATAACCGCGGCGCGGACGGCTTATAGAAGGCACGGACCGGCGATCCGGCAGTTATCGTGAAAGACATGCAAAAGACATGCGAATACGGCAAGCAAGATAAGCAAGGGTAGCGACTCACCGTGGGGCCGGTCGATCCTCCAGATCTCCTGTAGACTCCGTCCAGCTCCGTTACTCCAGGCTGCATACAAGAAGCTGCGAGCGTTCCACTAGGCAGGCACAAGCGTAAGCAAGCAAGCAAGGAGCCAGGTCAGATAGTCAGGCACAAGTACAAACACAGGCGAGAGATCCGAAATTCAGGCACAAGAGGCGGCAAGCAAGCAAGGAGCGGGTGTGCACAAGTCTTATCAAGACGTGTTCTCTGTCCGGCGACTCAACGGCGAGTGCCGGGGCTCGGGTCTCTGCAAAAGTACCGCAGACAGTACCCCGTTCGCCAAAAATGATTACCGGCCCGCGATGATCGATGGCAGCACCAGGACCGATAAGTCGCTCTCTACTGCTGCCCGATCGCCGCTTCGGCCGATTCGTTAAGCATAACGTCAAAACATGCAAAGTCAAAACTAAACTAACTAAACTTATCAACTATCAAGCAAACTAATAATATAAGAAAAATAAAAGAATCAACTAAACGATACCAAACTAAACTAAACTTAAGAAATGCATATACAATGCGTGAGCGATCCGAACATACCGCCCACCAAAATACAATGTACTTTACTTATTAACTAAGCGTCTCCGCTTACCTACCCATCGGCAAAAAGCATAGCTTGACTAGAGGATGCGTGAGTATTCCCTCCACGGTCCGCACTGTGGCGACGCGTGATATCCCGTCCTTTCCCGGGTGCAAGGCCACAATCCGGCCCTTCAGCAAGGGCGCGGCGTTCGCGTCCTTTATTAGCACTAACGAGTCGATAAACAAGGAAGCACTGTCTTTTAGCCATTTTGGACGCTGTTGCAGACAGTGCAGGTATTCGGAACTCCAACGCTTCCAAAAGTCCTGGTGCATGCGTTGAAGCAGCTGCCATCGCTCTAGCCGGTTTACGGGAATGTCAGCCAGGTTCGGACCCGGCAGGGACACCAGAGGCTCCGTCGTGAGAAAATGTCCCGGGGACAGTACCGCGAGATCATTCGGATCCCCGCTCAATGGGCATAACGGCCGCGAGTTCAGCACTGCCTCGATCTGAACGAGAAGTGTAGAGAATTCCTCCAAAGACAAAACTTGAGCCCCCACGACTCAAACTAGGTGAGTTTTGAAGGCCTTCACGTCTGCCTCCCAAAGACCTCCAAAGTGAGGCGCAGAGGGCGGATTGAACGACCATTTTATGCGCTCAGCGTCGGAGGCTCGCTCTATGTACTTCACCAACTCACGATGTGCCCCGACGAAGTTGGTCCCGCGATCACTGCAGAGCAGCGAGCATCTACCTCGACGGGCGATGAAACGTCGCAACGCCGCGAGAAACGAATCCGTAGAGAGGGAGTGAACGACCTCCAGGTGTATGGCCTTTACGGCGAAACAAACGAACACGCAGACATAGGCTTTGAACGCCTTTGCTCCGCGGGCCCGGCAAGGCGTAATGGAGAACGGACCTGCAAAATCCACTCCCGTGGAGAACAGCTTGACCTGTTGCACCCGAGGCGAAGGCAAATCGGCCATGAACGGTTAAACAGTCCGGGGATTCGCTCGGAAACATCTATAGCAACGCGACAGTACGCGCTTAATCGCACGCTGGGCTCCCAATACCCAGAAGTGCTGAGAAAGTAGATATTGAAGAGCCCGACGGCCCGGATGCAAATATTGGCTGGCGCGCTCAATGAGAAGATCCGTGAGCCTGTGCTTATTCGGCATCAAGGCTGGATGCCTTGTTTCATAAGGTAGGTCGGAATGGGTGATCCTGCCGCCCACCCTGAGGATCCCGCTCGCATCCAAAAACGGTGCAAGTTGCATGAGCGCCTAGGAGGCCGGTCTCCCTTTGAGTAGGTTGGCAATGTCGGTGTCGAATTGATCAGCCTGGACGACCTTTACGAGCAACAAGAGTGCCGCGTGGGCCTCCTGCTGGTCGATGGTGAGACCCGAGGGCACACCCTTCCGGCGGGCTCGATGAACAAAGCGGCGCATATAGGCAACGACGCGACAAACCTTTTCAAGCGATGAATGCTCGTCCAATAATACCTCAATGCCGAGGCGAACCCTGGTCGGTATGAGTGTCGACGCGAACGCTACGCCTGGCACATCGGCCTTATGCGAAGTCAGATCTACGGCGTCCGTAGGCGCAAAACCTGAAAGCCATTCAGGACCCGCCCACCATAGTCGACAGTTTACTAATTCTTGGGGAAACAACCCGCGCGAACAATGATCAGCGGGATTCGATTTTGTCCCCGTGACTCCAAGACGTGATGTCCGAATGATTTTGAATCTTCGCCACCCAGTTTCGAACAAAGGTTTCGAGCTTGTGAGGTGACGCTCGGAGCCACGATAAGGTCACCATCGAATCAGACCAAGCGTAAATGGCATCTAATGCGAGAGTGCCCCTCTGAATGGTCACTATATAATGTAGAAGATCCGCAAGCAACAGGGTTGCGCACAATTCAAGACGCGGAATGGTGAGCGATTTCAGCGGTGCGACCCTCAATTTAGCAGCGAATAAATGGACGTGCGCGGAATTCGTCGTGACGATGCGGAGGTATACCACGGCCCCATAGCCGCGCTCACTCGCATCGCAGAAACCGTGCAGTTCCCTACGAACTATTTCCTGGTGAACCAAAGGACGATGAATACGTATGGATGCCAACTCCGTCAACTCCCGTTGGTATCGACTCCACTGTCGACATATGTCGGGCGGAGGTTGGTCATCCCAGTCTAATTCAAGACTCCAGAGTTGCTGTACGAGGACTTTGGCGGCGAATGTTAGAGGCGCGAGAAATCCCAATGGATCGAAGATACGAGCCACCTCTGACAAAATAACTCGTTTAGTGCAACCTCTATACAAAACATGTACATGAAACCCGAAAGAGTCCGAGCGAGCGTGCCAATGCAGCCCGAGGACCTTAAGAAAGCCGTCCTCCTGCGTATCGAAGGTAAGCATTGCGCTGCTGCAGTGAGCCGGCTCGATATCGCTCAACACAGTCGGATGGCTGCTGGCCCATTTGCGTAGGGCAAAACCTGCGCCGCGCAGCAAGTCGACGAGTTGTTCCCTCAAGGAACGCACTTCTTGGATGGTATTGACGCTTGCAACTATGTCATCTACATAAAGCGATGATTTCAACGAGCGAGATGCCTGCGGATGGCTCTCCTTACTCTCCTCTGCTAATTGCATCAGGCAGCGAATCGCCAAATATGGAGAAGGGGTGATTCCAAAGGTTACCGTGGTGAGACGATAGTCCCGAAGAGGTTTGTGATCCGCGAAACACCAAACAATTTTTTGGTAGTCTTGCTGAGAAGAATCTATCTGAATCTGTCTAAACATCTGCTTGACATCAGCAGTCACCGATCGCGCCGAGACGAAACCTAACGAGGATTGCCATGATATCCTGCTGAAGCTTCGACCCGCTCAACATCGTCTGATTAAGGGACAACCCGTTAGTGCACTTGGACGAGGCGTCGAACACAACGCGCAATTTAGTCGTTTTACTTTCGCCCTTTGAGACACCGTGATGCGGCAGGTAGTATACGCGACCGTCGGCCGGAAACGGCTGTTCAACTAGTTCCATGTGACCACAATCGAGATAATCGCGCATAAAATCACAATATTGTTTTTTGAACGAATCGTCTGCCTTGAAGCGTCGCTCCAGTGACCAAAAGCGATTTGACGCGAATCCGTAAAACATGGCAACTCCCTGGCAAAGGGGAGACAATAAAGCGGCCGGACGGACTCCGATGAGTGGTTTCCTGGAATGTGCCCTCACATTGAACGTTCTCGGATGAGAGCGCGGAACCGTCAGGAATCTCTTCTAATGACCAGAAACGACGAATAGCAGCGTCAATACCATCCAATGAAGTAGAGACGAACGAATGCACCGGCGGTGCGCTTTGAACGGAGACTGCTCCCATGAGTACTCACCCAAAGATGGTATTCAGGGCATCAGGCTCCCCTGCTCTACCCTTGAGATGTCCCTCGCGAAGGGCCGAAACGAAACTTTTCGCACCCAGAAGAATATCAATGTGACCAGGCTTGTTGTAGTCAGGCCAATGGTAAGCCCTTGATGTGTGGCCACACGTGGCAATCAATTTTATTGTGCGGCAACGGAGACGGATATTTTTGCTAAAACAGTAGCCTCGACAGGAAGACGCAAGTCGTTGCGCCCAGAAACCCGAATCACGAGGGAAGCTCGACCTCTCGTAGTCGCAGCCTTAGCATCACTCAGCCCCAGCACTACCGACCTACACTGGGAACGCGAGAGTCCGCTTCTTTGGAAACAAGCCTCCGTTATAAAGTTCGACTGACTGGCGCTATCCAATAGAATGCGCACCGGAAAGAAACGTCCCTGCGCGTCCGCCATCTCGGCCCGAATGGTGGAAAGCAACACCGTCGTAGCGGACCGAGAAATACTGGACATCGAGACTATGGAGGGCTCCGCAGGTGCCGAAGGTTCCGCAGCCGGCGAAGAGGTAGCCGACGACGACTTATCCGTAATCTCCGTAGCACCGGAGGCAAAATGAATTAACGAGTGGTGCTTTTGGGTACACTTGCGGCACGACCAAGAAGACGGGCAGTTGTTGACTCGATGCCCGGAACGCAAACAATTCAAACAAAGTCCCAAATTGCGCGCCCGCGAGTATCTATCTTTCTCTGCCAATTTGAGAAAGGACGAACACTTTGTAACGGAATGCGACTCCCCGCACATTGAACACGAGGTCGAGTTCGCTATGAACGCCGAAACCGATGCGTTGACAGCAAAACCCTTCGCGGTTTTATCCCGAACCTTGCCGGTCGACGAAGACGTGGACAGTGACGCAAACACCCGACAGTACTCGTTGAGGAAGCTCGTCAATTGTTTAAAAGTCGGAATCTCCGACCTCCGATGCTCAGTCTCGAACTTCTCGCGCAGCGACGGAGTGAGTTTGTCGAGCACGATGTTCAGCAAGACAAAATCCCACGCGTCGGTCGGGAAGTCCATTAACTGCAACGCGCGAAGATTTTCGTGGATTTTGTCTAACAGTTTACGAAGCGCGTCGGCTGAATCGATCCTCAATGGTTTCGCGTTCGCGATTGAGCTCCAATAATGAGTGGCTAATAAGCGCTTATTCTGATACCGCGCGATCAACGTGTCGTACGCAATCGCGTAATGCTCCTCCGTGAGCGGCAGATTCTTTACAATGCCTAGGGCGTCGCCCTTTAAGGCCGCGAGTAGGTATTGATAACGCTCGATGTCAGTGAGTTGCGGATTCGAATGAATCGAGCTGTTATACAACGCGATGAACGAAGGCCAAAGCGAGAGCTCTCCCGTAAACTGTGGCAACGATATCTTCGGCAGTTTTATTTTCGAGGTGCGCGAGTGCGGATTTGCGTCGACTGTGCTGGATGTAGCCGCGCCGTTAACCGTATGATAGACGATCTTCACACGATAGTGAAGTCTATCAAAGCGCGCACGCACCTTATCCTCCGCGTCAAAATCGGTCGAGGCATCCTGGATAATTTTGAGATGCGCCGCCTCGAAGTCGCGCGCAATGTCAGCCACACTCGGATAGCACGCGAGAAAGAAAGCCCTAGCTTGTGGATCGGACTCCGCCTTCACCGACTCCTCATGTACCTCCGTCAAGCGCCTAACACATAACTCCCGTCTAGTTGTCGCAGCCCTGGCCATGATCGCGACGAGAAGAAAAAGGACCAAGGCAGAAACTATGATCGATCGGGATCGTGTCCAAACCGCAAGGTACAGACTAACGGATGTCGAATTACCGACAAGTCAAGGTAATCGGCGAGAAAACACCGTCGGTAACGCAGGAAACTCCCCAGATCGAGACACGCGACACCCACGACAACACACGCACCAAGACCCGCAAGCGAAAATATCGTTAGAAGTGAACTATGCCGTCAACAATTCTAAAATTGTCTAGGACTCCTCCGTAGACAATAAGGAGTAAAGAAGATAGAATAAACAACAAAGAAGCGAAGAAACCGTCAGGCCTTGAAGCGCGCACAATGCGAACCGCGAAGAGAGAAGACAGAAAAAACAACGTCAACAAGGTTGTCCAGTGTAACAGTCACCGCAAAGTAACAACAGACCGTGACTTTGAGCTATAATTTACAACGGTTAAATTCGATTTAAGTAATTACAACATGCAAAAGCGGTCGAATTTCTACAATTAAAACGCACGCAAATTTTAATGAAAGGCGCAGTGATCCGGCGATAGCGCGTCGCGCGGATCGCAATTGGATTTTAATGATTATAATGCCGTAGACAAGAGTCGATCTGGCGATAGAGTGTCGCCTAGATCGCGAGACGGCAATTATAATTAACAAGATTCGACGAGCGCAAGGATCCGGCGATAAAGTGTCGCGCGGATCACGATTGAATTAATGGTGATAATGCCGTAAACGAGAATTGATCTATCGATTGAGCGTCGCATAGATCACGAGACGGCGATTACAATAAGACAACGAATGCGATAATCCGGCGATAGTGCGTCGCGCGGATTGCGATTTGAGACTAGCGATTAATTATCAAGACGAACGAACGAGATTCCCTATCCGGCTCGAAGGACTATTTGTTCGGCGGGTGTCTCGATTGTCCCGCCGGAGGCGAAGTTCGCTAATTAGAATGCGTATTGATAACCGCGGCGCGGACGGCTTATAGAAGGCGCGAACCGGCGATCCGGCAGTTATCGTGAAAGACATGCAAAAGGCATGCGAATACGACAAGCAAGATAAGCAAGGGTAGCGACTCACCGTGGGGTCGGTCGATCCTCCAGATCTCTTGTAGACTCCGTCCAGCTCCGTTACTCCAGGCTGCATACAAGAAGCTGCGAGCGTTCCACTAGGCAGGCACAAGCGTAAGCAAGCAAGCAAGGAGCCAGGTTAGTCAGGCACAAGTACAAGCACAGGCGAGAGATCCGAAATTCAGGCACAAGAGGTGGCAAGCAAGCAAGGAGCGGGTGTGCACAAGTCTTATCAAGACGTGTTCTCTGTCCGGCGACTCAACGGCGAGTGCCGGGACTCGGGTCTCTGCAAAAGTACTGCAGACAGTACCCCGTTCGCCAAAAATGATTACCGGCCCTCGATGATCGATGGCAGCACCAGGACCGATAAGTCACTCATCTACTGCTGCCCGATCGCCGCTTCGGCCGATTCGTTAAGCATAACGTCAAAACATGCAAAGTCAAAACTAAACTAACTAAACTTATCAACTATCAAGCAAACTAATAATATAAGAAAAATAAAGGAATCAACTAAACGATACCAAACTAAACTAAACTTAAGAAATGTATATACAATGCGTGAGCGATCCGAACAACAATATTCCCCTTTAATTCTTTCCTTACACTTCTAACAATCATGTACTTCGTTTTCACTGCATTTAATTTTAAAATATTTATATTCATCCACTCCTCTATTATCTTAAGGGGGCCTTCTAGTGTGACGGGTTGGAAAAATCGATTTTTTTTTTTGGCATTTTTCGATAGTTTTTACACATAGAATTGATATCCCACAGTCGGTTCGAGTGATTTCTACTTTGTTGACCAGTTATAATGCTCCAAAAGTGAGTGCGCCGCTACCTGCGCGCGCGGGTTTCGGAGTAGTATACAAATTAAGCGTTCGCACAACTGTTTTGTGTTAATATCTGCTTCTATATATACAGATAAACAATAGAGGTGTCCCTTTTCACGATTTTAAGTAACGGTTTCTTCAAACGACCAGTATTATTTGAGATTTCGTCGAAAAAGAGCGTCGTTTCTAGAATAGCACGAAGTGAAAATGGATAAAAAGCAGGGCAAATTTTCTTCAAGACGGCCAAGTTATGGTGCTAAAAAGAGAAAATATCGTGGGAATCAATATTTGGATGAAGTTGGTTCGAATTTTGCTAGTACATCATCAAATAAATTGAGAAGGAGTCACGATGACAGTTTCAATGTGGGTACAAGTGATTCTGCAAGCTATTGTTTTATCCAGTTCGCTCTTGTATTTTCATCACTGCAAACCATCGTGAAATATAAGCAATGTGATTCGGATATTACTTTTTCAAAATATGGTGAACGAGGGCTTGGTTTTAAAATTAAATTAGTCTGTCAGTGTGGAGACAGATTTATAAACTCGTGCCATATGATAAAAAATGCCTACGAAGTTAACCGCCGTTTCGTGTACGTTATGCGATTGATTGGCATTGGTTTGCAAGGCCTAAACTATTTTTGCGGGTATATGGATACTGGCAAGAGTTTCAACATCACTTTATATTATGATATCATAAAATCCATCTCTGAAAGCGTAAACGCTGTGTACGATATTGTGATTCGTAAAGCTGTTCGAGAAGAAAAAGAGTTGAATGTACAAGCTGGCTTTCCAGAAAACGAGCTCTCAGTTTCTGGCGATGGTTCGTGGTCCAAGAGAGGATTTTCTTCTCTTCTAGGCATTATATCACTCATTGGAAAATATTCAAATAAAATCTTAGATACCATAGTAAAATCGAGTTTCTGTAATGCATGCAATGCATGGAGTGACAAAGTTGGTACAAAAGAATATGATGCTTGGTACGAAACTCACGAGCCAGAATGTCAAGTAAATCACCATGGTAGTGCTGGTAAGAGGTAGATGCATGGAGGTAGATGGTATTATTGAAATGTTTCAGCGATCGATAGAAAATCACGACGTAAAGTATGCCTATTACATCGGCGATGGAGATACAAAAACCTTCAAAAATCTACTCGAAATCTCTCCTTACGGTGATGACTTTATTGTGAAGAAAAAAGAATGCGTGTTGCACGTGAAGAAAAGGATGTATAGGAGAGCAAAAGAAGCTAAAAAACAGCTCACGCAACTAAGAAAAGCTCATAAACAGGTTGAGAGTCAAGGCAAAAAAGTAGCTCCGAAAAAAAAGGAAAAATCCAAAGCTGAACCAAAAACTGCTACTCTAACCAACAAAGTTATGCAAGATCTATCCTTGTACTATGGTTTAGCAATTCAACGACATCCTGATTCGGTGGAGGATATGCGGAGAAAAATATGGGCCACTTATTACCATAAAATTTCCACCGATGCAGAGCCTCAACACCATTTCTGTCCCGAAGGTGAAAGTTCCTGGTGTAAGTTTCAACAGCATAAAGCCGCGGGAACTCTATTTTCCCACCCACCAGCTCTTGATAAAGAAACTCAAGATATTTTGAAGCCAATTTATGATGAACTGAGCCAAAACGAATTTCTGGAGAGATGTTTAGGTTCCAACACGCAAAATAACAACGAAAGCTTCAACGCTTGCGTTTGGCGTTTGGCACCTAAACAAGTTTATTGCGGCAAAAAATTATTAGAAATTGCCACTCAGACTGCAGCTTGCATATTTAACGAAGGCCAGAAACCGATTCTGAAGATTTTAGAAACCATGGGCTGCTCTCTTGGGAATGGAAGCATCAGCTTCGCCGACAACTGCGACAACGCGCGCGTGAAGCAAGCAGACCAGCGGAGCTCATTTTCATCAAAATCTGCCCGAATCAGCAGGAGAGAGGCTAGAGCTGCTGAAGATGAGCTCTTCGACCAAGAGGAAGGCATCATGTATGGTCCGGGTATTGCTGATTAGCTGAAAAGGTATTTTTTCTTTGACTTCTCAACTTGAAAAACTTTAAACACGTTTTTCTTGAAACGACATTTTTGCACCTGGCGCAGGTGATTTCTAAAAAACGGTCGGGCATATCGACTTAAAAATTTAACACAATATTTAGCACTATCATGGCTATCGCCCGTAGCTCAAAGTTGTTGATAACTTATTTCTAACCCATAATTTCGCATGATTTATGGTGCAGAAAAGAGTACTTTTTTTTCTCTTTCACGAGAAACGCCGCCATTTTGTTCATTTTTGATAAAATAAAAAAGTTGAGGTACGGGAGATAGGGGCGACAACATAGATTAATAATCTTTTTCCATTTTCTGTTTCAGATCACCAGGAGAGCTGGAATCACCTGCGCTAGCAGACGACAGTTTTTTTTTACATGTTCTAACTTTATTTTATAAATAAATAAATAAATGTTTTTCACCATCAAAAAAAATTTTTTTTTGTTCTATTGGATTATACCTTAAAGGAAAAAAAACATTTGTTCGATTATATGCAGTAGTTCCCGAGAAAAAAATTATCAAAAATATGCTCTTTTTTGGACGTTCACACTAGAAGGCCCCCTTAAATGCAATATTCAATTTTCTCTCTAATTCTTCACTACTTTCACCTTCTACAGACACTAACGTATCATCTGCAAACATTTTTAAACTGTAGTGCCCTGAGCAAACATTTATTATATCATTTATGTATATTATAAATAGCAAAGGTCCCAATACCGAACCTTGTAGTACGCTATATTTTGTATTCCTTATCCTAGACCATTCATTTTTGAACGCACTCTTTGCGTCTTATTTGTTAGGTAAGATCGAATCCATTCCAAAACTATTCCCCTAATTCCATATTGTTCTAACTTTTCTAGTAATCTTTTTCTATCTATTGTTTCAAATGTTCTTTTTAGATCCATAAAAATTACTCCTAATCATTTTCTTCTCGCTAATCATCAATTTCCAGTCATCAATAACATTTTGGATCGCCGTCTCACACGAATATTTTCTTCTAAAAAACCCGATTGATGTTCCGTTATAACATTATTAACTTCTAGATACTTTTCAAGCTGCTGTTTTACTACCAACTCTAACATTTTCTCATATATAGGTAACATATTAATCGGTCTATAATCACTTGCTTTTACCGCTTTGCTTATCTTTGGTGTCGGTATTATTGTTGATGTTTTCCAACTTTCTGGAAAACATCCTTTCTGCAGAGAGCTATTTATTAAATCAAGGAACTCCTCTTTTATCGTATGAAACGCTGCTTTTAATATATCACTACTTATTCCCTCTTCTGTACCTTTCTTATTCGGTAGATTCATTACAATTTTCTCAAGATCATCCATTTCTATACCATATCAAAGTTTTCCATAATTCCCCTATCTTCAATATCATAAATAGCTTTTTCCATTTTACACTCACCATCTGAGCTATTTCCCTTTATACTACCTACTATATTGTTTATACTCTTTATATAGTATAAATTGAATTTATCCGCTGTATTACCTCCTTCCGTGTTGCATAACGACTCAAAATCTATATTCTCATTCTCTTTTATACACAATGATTCCCCTCTAACTATTTCTTTTAACGTTTTCCACATTACTGCAGCATCATCTTTATTATAATCTATCCTACTTTCATAGTAATCTCTTTTCTTTATTCTAATTAAACTAACTACATTATTTCTTACAATTTTATATCGCACTCATGCCTGATCTGTACTCATATTCAACACATATCTATAGGTCTTATCCCTTCTTGCCGCTGCTTCTCTTATTTTCTCTGAAAACCATTTCTTCCCCTTCCATACTTTTGGAATCTTATAATCTTTCCATGGTGCAACGATGTCCAACGCACCTACTATACTGTCAATAAATATTTGTGCCCTTAGATTGATTTCCATTTCCAGATATTTTTCTTTACTTTATTTCCTAATATTCCAATAAATTCATCTACACTAAATTCCTTGTAATTTCTAGCTCTGAATTATCTACATTTATTACAATCTTTAGACATTTTTAATTCTACTTTTAACCATTCATGATCTGTAATTTTTGGCTCATGAATTACCTGAACTTTTACTTTCCTATTGGCAAATAATAGATCTATAATCGTCTGACTGTCTTTCGTAATTCTCGTCGGCTCCATTACGTACTGTTTCATACCCAAGCTCTGCATCATTGTTTTCAAATTTCTTTTGTAAAACGAGTCTACCGCAAAGTCTATATAGAAGACTTCTATAACTATACATTCTCCTATTATTATTAATTCCTCCACTATATCTTCTATAAATCTGATAAAATCACCATGCGACGCGCTCGGTGAGTGGTACTACTACTATTATTACATTACATGCTATTTCTTTAACTTCAATCACAACACACCAGCAATTTGATATTAACTTTTTCTCCAACACTACTTCATATTTAATATCATTCCTCACATATAAAGCAACACCTCCTGTATTTCTATTTTCTGCATCACATCTAAACACGCTATAGCCTGGTACATTAATTTCATAGTCCTCAATTTCTTTAGTCAATCTTGATTCTGATAATGCTACAAACGCAGGGTTTACCATCTTCAAAACCTGATGATGCATCTCATCCTTATGTGCTGTTAGACTTTGTGCATTTGTGTATAGCAGTATCTCCTCCTTACTCCATGGTTGCTATTTATTATCTTCCCAGCCAGCTGTTCTCTTTTCTTCCTTCAATGCCCTCTTGAATATCGGACAATCTGCACTAAAAGCATCATGGTCCTCATCTATTTTCAAATTGTATGTTTTATTTTTAAACATACAATTTACACATTTCCTCTTAGTTGCTGTACAATCACTATGACTCCCTGCACACTTATGACATGTTTCATTTCTTGTACAATTTTTCCCTAGGTGATAATAACCCCAGCATTTAAAACATCTTTTAACACTAACATAGTTGACCACAGTACATTTCCTCCATCCTACATTTAACCTCTCTTTCCTCAGCATTGATTCATGTGTTCCTTCATCCACCTCAATTATTATTGATCCATTCTCTTCTCTCCTTCCCCTCATCTGGCTATTTTCTCTCTTTCTTACTAATCTCTCCAATATTTTAAAGTGGAATACATCCTTTATTATCTCAATTTTATTCTGTTTCTTTATTATATCTATTAAATCCTTGTCTTCCATTTTTATTTCTTCCTCACCAATATTAATGATTTTCAATTTGGGTTTCATCTGTGTTACCTCCGCTATATTGAACTTATCTCCCAGCCTATCTTGCACAGTATCTTTCAATTTTTTCATCTTCTCAGCAGTCTTACATCCTACAATTACTGCTCCTTTACCATCCTTTTCGTTACTTCCATTGCATGTTCTTGATATCAATCTTATCTTTAATCATCTATTTAGTTGTTCCACTCTCTTGTTGCATTTTTGGTTTAACAATTGTTACATTTTCCCTCTTACTTTCCTTAATCACATCACTGTAACTCCTTTGAAATCCTACTGCTGATCCTCCTGCTCCTTCTTGTATCATTCTTCTCAGATCTTCCAGCTGTTGTTCAATACTTTCCATTTCTTCTCGGACAATTTCTCTAATTATCAACTTAATTTCCCTCCTATAAACCGTTTCATCTTTTATTATCTTTACAAGCCACTCTATCTTCCCATCAATGCTCGATGTTCCTGCCATACTCGTTATACTTTCCATAGGCTCTGTTGACTCTGTGGAACCTATTCTTTCCTTGCTTCTCCCCTCCACTGCCAATGATTTATCCTTTTCGATTAAAAATTTCTCATACGGACCCGGACAAGCTACTACTTCTCGATTCTTATCGCACACCCTATGTTTACTAACGCATCCCGGGTGATAAAACAGTTTCACACACAACTTACATGCCACTACTTGACTTTTAATTGGCTTCTTATATGCCGAATATCGATATTCAGCATACAACTCGTCCATATCACTGATTTATCGGCCGCGGCCGCCACAAGCATTAGTGCTAAAACCAACCGTACACACGTAGCCACCGCGCTTGCCGAAATCGTCCACGTTGGCACCTTTATAGACACCAGCATTTCGACCACCGACAAGTCAAATAAAAAAGTTCACTTCTCCCTCACTTTAATTAGCACATTCCGATTTGATTACACACACAACTGCAGATGGTATATATCCGAACCGCTATGATAACTTTGGCTCCCACTAACCCCCTTCAACCACCGTAAGTAGGTGATTTTTATGGAGCGATGTGACACACGTCTACCTTATCTGAGATAACAGAGAGAGAGAGGGGGGGAGGAAAGGAGGGAGGGAGGGAGAGAGAGAGGGAGAGGGGAGTGGAAGGGGGGGGAGAGAGAGAGAGGGCTAATCATTATTTTCGGATAATCATCAATCATGTAGACTCGAAACACCGAGATTAACGCTTACAGCGCCTTTTCATGTGACACTGCATGCATTCAGTACTACAACTATTCACACAACACTGATCTATTAATTAGAAATAACTAAAATAACAGTTAAATTCGTTACCATTACAGAAACAAGTTACGATCATTACCAAAAAAAAGTAACGTTTCAAGTAACGTGTTATTTCCCAACTTTGTATATATTATACTTTATCTTAAGTACGATTGAAATAATTATGAAATTAGAGTATAATTAATGATAACCTTTCCTAATTAATGATAACCGTTCAGACACGTTTCAGTGAATAACATCGCAATGCCTCTCAATATTTTTTCGTTTAAACGTGTTTGTTTCTGTTAATTCCTTGAACATAAAAACCCTTATTCTTCAAAGCTTAGAACTTTTTACACATCGCCCGATCTGCAATGTAGGGAGTTTTAATAAGTTCTACATCATTGAGAGAATTGTTGATACGCGTCGAGAAACACGAAAGAGAAAGGAGAAACAAACGATAGCGTCAGTATCCACCTTTTTATTTCATCATAGAATTCAAAGATTTCATTAATTTTATTTCTGTATTAAAGTAGCGATATATAAATGTGCAAAACTTTCAGCATTCTCATTTTTCTCTTCTGTGTTAAAGATTCTGGTTGATCATGAAACCATTGAAATATGAAACGAAGAGGACAAAACTACGAATGTCGCTGTACATCACCATTATTTGGTCTCTAGCAATGTGCATTAGTCTGCCGCCTCTTTTAACAATGGGAAACGAGTATGTGGAAGTTGAGAATGGACCCACGCTCTGTGCACTTTATCAACATTTTATTTACCAAATCTACGCCATCGTAGGAAGCTTCTACATTCCGCTGCTTGTCATAATACCAGTCAGTAAGCTAAATAAATATACTTAGACTTAGAAAAATATTTGATATGATTTAAAATAAAATTTAAATTGCAATTTCTTTTTCGCATTTTTGAAATTAAAAATTGAATATATTATATTGCGTAAAATATTAAATTTAAAAAAATTTACTTACTATAATATTATTTTAATTATATATAAGTTTATATGTATTTTCAACTATCTAAAAAAAATAAAATAATAAAAGCATAAACGAACGAGCTAGGTGACAGTGCCAATGATATGTAATTATAAAAACAATTGAATCAAAACAATCATACAAAGACAAACGTTTTGACTATAAACGTAGTCATACTCACAAGGGAAGTTTGGCAAGTGTAAAATTCAAAAAAATCTGAAACTTTGCATAAGTTTAGACTAGATGGACCTAATCACGAAGCAATTTTTTTTAGCGGCTGATATTCGGTTTTAAGGGTGGAAACACCCTCTTGAAAAAAATCGGTTTTTCTCTTTCGGAGCGAATATCTCCGAAACTAAAAAAGATAGAACAAAAATTCAAACTGGGTATTAAATGGTTTGATGAGTACTATAAAATAATGTAAAAAAATTTTTTTTTGCTTTTTTTAATTTTCAAAAAATCTTACCCCTTTAACTTTTTTTTCAAAATTTTGAATTTCTGTTTTCACCAAATTAAAGGTTATTTTTTTACGAATTCATCCATGTATATTAAAGTTATGTTGCGTAATATCATTTTTGGGAATTAATTATAAACGCCTCCGTACATACGCTGTTTGTGTCGGTCCACGCGCTCGATTCTTCGCGCAACGCATTTTTCTGTAATCAAAAGATGACGAATATACTTGGAGAACATATCCATATATAATCACGAAAGTTTTCATCTCATGCTTGATGAATCTCATAACTTGAGCACTTATATAAAATTTAAAACAAGTTTGAAGGTCTATAAGACGAATAATTTTATCGCTGGAGGAAATACAAAATTCCGTCGCTTTGCGAGCATCAGTTTAATACGTAACATCGTACATTTTATTGTGTACCGTTAATTAAATTGTGTGAACTATTAATCGTTGCAGTTTTATAGGTATCAATATTTTGTAAATATTGTTTGTTAATACGTATCTATTAATGTTTATATATATATATAGTGTTTATATATATTTTCATACAATTATTCTTTTATAGTTTTTAAAATTAGCACATAAATTTTTATTTATTGTATTTTTTTTACGCCCTTATAGGCATACTCTCAACTTTATCGACTCGCTACTTGGCTACGACAGAGCTTCTCTTTCTCCTATAACTTTCCGCAATACAAAAATATGATAAAACAGATGTTTATAATAAACCTAATCACGTTAGTGATTTTTGTATATTACACATGTTATATATAATATAGTTATCATAATATATGTATATATCATAATACATATGATATATATGTATATCGCGAGAGGAAAATTAAATTCGTCAAGAAAATAATTACTTATTTAAATCTTTGGTAAAGAAACATTAAAGATTATCGTCTAGATGATCCAACGCAACGAAATAAACGGGTGTACTATAACGTACATGTAATATTTCCTATTTATATAAACATCATTATATTTATGAATGAAACACGAATGAAAATGAATACACCTAAATATAGTCAAATCGATTTATTTCATGCGTAATTATATGATACTAATTACATACTAACTTTCATCTGACCATTTTTGTCAGCTGCTTCGTTTTTAAGATATTCTACTGTTTCTTTTAAAAAATGGAACATTTTATAAGAAGCAATACAGAAATATGACTTGCATTATTGTTGGTCATATTATTTGTATATAAAATTCTTCGGTATATATGTTTCTGATTGTAAGAGTATCAAAGTCTAAGAGAGTATCAAAGTCTAACAAGGGGAGGCCACGGAGTGTGGGTCACCGATTTTGATGCGCTTTGGCACAGACCTTCTTCATCGAAAACAAATGGACCCGTATTTTGCCGTTTGTCTAGATACCCCCCCGTTTTCGAAAAAATCGAGGTCAAAGGTCATGGCGTCGGATCAGTTTTGGACCAGGGGGGTTTTATAGATTTTTAAACAACAATCAATTTTTATTAATATATTTGGGGGTCGCAAACCTATATTTTTCGAGTTATAAAGGATTTTATGTGCACGCAGTGTACCGTAAATACCCGTAACTTTATCACCATTTTCAATTGAGCGCCGTGGTCGAGCGGTGAAGGCGTCGAACTCCCGTTCCCTGGACTCGTGTTCGATTCTTCGTGCTGCATTTTTTTTTTTTTTTTATTTTAAATAGCATGAATATTTTATATTTATATATAAATTTTTATATATTAATGTATAAATACATAAAAATTATTACTTTTATATTATCATATATAATATTAATATTAATATTTTTTAAGATACTCTATATTTTATATTTATTATATTCGCTGTGCAGAAATAAATAACAACAATTAAATGCGCATTTATTTAGTTTTAGTATATATTTAGTATATATTTAGAAAATACACAAATCTACAATGTTTTGTTTGATCATTTAATGTTTCGTCAATTGTTTCGTCAATGTTTCATCAGTTCGATGTGCTCACTCGTCATCTTCGGTTTTAAATTTCTCACATACGCTCGGGTGAAACTCATCGTAGAAGCATGTAAAGCATAATACCTTTTGGCACCATGCACAACACATGAAAGATATTTTACTACATGCACATTTTTTCTGCAACGCTGACAGCGAGAAGCAAACTTGATAAAAGCAAAACTGACTAGCAAACTTGACTTTGCAATATTTACAATTCGTTAACAACATTTTTTAAAACTTCTTGATAACTTCTTGATAATTGATAATTTCTTACTATTATAATTGTTGAAATTTAATGTCCTTGGTGTAGTATCTTCGATATCGTAGATTTTTTTTAAATTTTTATTTCGTTGAAACAAATTTTCAAACTGTACTCTGCGATTTCTGGATTAGAACTGACGGTTGGAGAAACCGAATAGAGGCACACAGTGTGTAAATTCAGGTAGGTGCTCTTCCCTTACCCGACAACAAAAGAGTGTTACTTTACCGGTTACCCTCAAACTGGTCTAATATACAGAGTTTCTAAAACATGATTAATTCTTGGTAATAGTAAACTATGTATTCTATGTATTCACAATCGTTTGCAATGCGCATTTAATTGTTGTTATTTATTTCTGCACAGCGAATATAATAAATATAAAATATAGAGTATCTTAAAAAATATTAATATTAATATTATATATGATAATATAAAAGTAATAATTTTTATGTATTTATACATTAATATATAAAAATTTATATATAAATATAAAATATTCATGCTATTTAAAATAAAAAAAAAAAAAAATGCAGCACGAAGAATCGAACACGAGTCCAGGGAACGGGAGTTCGACGCCTTCACCGCTCGACCACGGCGCTCAATTGAAAATGGTGATAAAGTTACGGGTATTTACGGTACACTGCGTGCACATAAAATCCTTTATAACTCGAAAAATATAGGTTTGCGACCCCCAAATATATTAATAAAAATTGATTGTTGTTTAAAAATCTATAAAACCCCCCTGGTCCAAAACTGATCCGACGCCATGACCTTTGACCTCGATTTTTTCGAAAACGGGGGGGTATCTAGACAAACGGCAAAATACGGGTCCATTTGTTTTCGATGAAGAAGGTCTGTGCCAAAGCGCATCAAAATCGGTGACCCACACTCCGTGGCCTCCCCTTGTAAGAGATATAACCGTTACTCAAGCATTTGTGTCAAAATGGTTATAAATGTAGCAAACGTTATAAATTTGTTAATTACAACGTTCCACATTGCAAATCTGGCTGTCACTCCCGTTAATCATCGCGAAGTAGAACTCCACGATGCAATTTCCAGCTTGATAAGAAATTCTATAAACGATTATGATACAATTGAATACGATTGGGGACTTGATTTTGATGATCCATCGGAACCTCATGATGTACAACTTGTAGATTCGTATGATTTTCATACTGAAGAAGACAGCTACGAAGATGAAATTTGTATTATAGATGACGAAGGTGGAAGTGTAGATTTAAATTATAAAAGAAAAGCGGTGGAATATTGGAATAGTGGGAAAAAAAGACGTTTATCCCTTTCTGTTGTACAGAATCGTTTTAAAAAGGTAAATTCTCTTAAGAAATAAGCATAGTACTAACTGCAGATGAATGAATATTATTATTAATAATAAATAGTTGTTTATAATTGATAAAAAAAAGTTGATAATAAGAGAAGTCAGGAATAACGTTTTTGAGTCGCATGTTTATTTGCACTCGATTCGCATTAATTTTGCTTATGTTTAATATAATTTTTTTTTATATTTAAATATTGGATTTTTTCTTTTATAGGTAAAACACATTTCGCAATTGTACCGATGGCAAGAGTATGTAATGCGTGGAGGAACAAACAGAGACAAATTGATATTTATTGCTGAATATGTACTGATAAAATTTCAAGAAGCTATTGAGAGAGGATCTATCATTCATGATATAGATTTACGAAGGTGGGCGCTAGAAGCAAAAGAGCAAGTTGATTTTACTACGTTTAGAGCAGGACATTGGTGGATATGGAATTTTAAAAAGGCTCATCACATTACATCACGTAAAATAACAAAATTTAAATCGCAATCTAATTCACAATCTGATGTACTGATACGTCAAAATGCAGAAGAATTTGTGAAAACTGTAAAACCACATATTGATGTAATTGATGAAGGATCAACTTATAATGCAGATGAAAGCGGATTTAATCTAGAAATACATTATAGAAGAACATTAGCTAATATGGGAGCAAAGACAATCGAAGCTACTATTCAATCTTTATCTTCTATAAGTCACAGTTATACTATTATGCCAATTATATCTGCGGATGGATCTCTTCTTTCGCCTCTATATATAGTCTTGAAAGAAATTACTGGATCATTTGGTCCACGAGTAGAAGAAACCCTTTTTCGACCTGTTAATGTTTACATTGCGGCTTCAAAATCCGGAAAGCTTACAACTCAACACTTTAAAAATTGGTTTTTAGAAGTATATCTTCCAAATACTAAAGAGAAAAGTTTGCTATTGTTAGATTCATGGACAGGCCATTGTCCAGAACAATTAATAGAACATATACCAAAAGACAAACAAGTAACTATTTTAACAATACCAAAGAAAACAACTGCTTTTGTACAACCTTTAGATGTTTTTGGCTTCAGAATCTGGAAAAATTTTATTCGAAGCTTTTCTGATAATGTTATTTTACATAATTACGATGTAAATTTACATTTACGCAATAACATCATAAAATTACAGTCTTTGACACATAATCAACTTTCTTCTCCAAGATTTAAAAATTTATTTAAATATAGTTGGTATAAAAGTGGTTATTTATCAACAAGGCCGGAAAAGTTTGAGAATCCAATCAATTATTGTTATTTTAAAGAAGAAAAGAATATACCAAAATGCAGCATTTGTGGTAAAATGGCTTTTATACGTTGTGCGTGGTGCAAAAATTATTTTTGTTTTGACCATTTCTTTGAACAATATCATTATTGTAACAATTATATAAAATAAATATCTTATTTCTGTTAAAATAAAACCGAAAAGAAACTGTTCATAAAAATACCGGAGAGTTTTATATACAAATAATAATACTAACAATAATATAAGTCATATTTTTGTATTGCTTCTTACAAGATGTTTCATTTAAATAGAAACAGTAGAATATCTTAAAAACGAAACAACTGACAAAAATGGTCAGATGAAAATTAGTATGTAATTAGAATCATATAATTAATTATAACTTCTTATATAATACGTGTTTTTTTATATGTATACATATATACATATGTGCGTTTGCTGTATTTCTGGATCTATTTACGCATGAAATAAATCGATTTGACTATATTTAGGTGTATTCATTTTCATTCGTGTTTCATTCATAAATATAATGATGTTTATATAAATAGGAAATATTACATGTACGTTATAGTACACCCGTTTATTTCGTTGCGTTGGATCATCTAGACGATAATCTTTAATGTTTCTTTACCAAAGATTTAAATAAGTAATTATTTTCTTGACGAATTTAATTTTCCTCTCGCGATATACATATATATCATATGTATTATGATATATACATATATTATGATAACTATATTATATATAACATGTGTAATATACAAAAATCACTAACGTGATTAGGTTTATTATAAACATCTGTTTTATCATATTTTTGTATTGCGGAAAGTTATAGGAGAAAGAGAAGCTCTGTCGTAGCCAAGTAGCGAGTCGATAAAGTTGAGAGTATGCCTATAAGGGCGTAAAAAAAATACAATAAATAAAAATTTATGTGCTAATTTTAAAAACTATAAAAGAATAATTGTATGAAAATATATATAAACACTATATATATATATATATATATATATATATATATGGGGCATTCTTTGTCAACTGGGCCACCCCTCCTCCCCAAAATTCATGTACACTAAAAAAATCGTTCCAGGGCTTAAAATTTAGCTTAACATGTCTACTTTTGTTTCCCAAGTGGCAGGAAGTAAAATTCAAAATGGCGGACAGGGGTCGACGTCAAGAATGAAAAAATCTCACAAAATCCATTGTATATCTTATATAAATAATGGTAACATCATGCATTAAAAATTTTTTCATGAGCCAAAATTGTGCGTTCATATACGTACTTTACACACCGTTACTGTTTTTCTAACAATTCAAAATGGCGGACCCAATATGGCCGACCAAAATGAAAAAAATCGCTTGATTCAGACGAAACTCGGTTCTAGGGGGTTTTTGAGGTCGCTGATTCCGAATCTGAAGTTAAAATTTGGAAATTCAAAATGGCGGACCCAACATGGACGTAGTAAAGAATGTGAAAATGAAAAAATGTCTCTGTGTTTAACCAGGGTTGACACTGTCATCACATTTAAATTGTGAAGCCCACATTACTTTTTTCATTTTTTTTTTAAATTTTTTTCATTTTTTGTTTTTTTGTTACTTTTTTTCATTTTTTTTTTTTTTTGTTTTTTTGTTTAACCAGGGTTGACACTGTCATCACATTTAAATTGTGAAGCCCACATTACTTTTTCTTTTTTTTCATTTTTTTCATTTTTTGTTTTTTTTAAATATTTTTCTTATTTTTCATAAATTAAATAAACTAAAAAGTAAAAGGAACGTAATCTGTTGCTGCTGAATATCTTTTTAAGGATAGAGTTTGATCATTTAACAACGAAATCGAATGCAGCTTTTGGATTCGCGGAATAGGTAAAGCGGGGTTAAATCGAGCTGTGAGCTTTCTCTTGGCTTTATCGTGAGCTGTATTGTTGTGAAAGAAGATGGAAATTGTTTTAAAATTTTTGACGGCCCAGTTATACAGAGCTGATGGCGTTAATATGGCCTCGGTTGGTTTGGCCAGCAGACTCGCTCTTGTCGCTTCTCGTTTGAACGTGGCACCAATTCCATCGCAAGCATTTTTTCCGTGAGCCGTAGAGTGAAAATGCCATTCAGCTGGAATCCCAAAGTCACGAGGGTGGTTTATTAAATTGCTCACAGCAAACTTATTTTTAAAGTGCTGCTTAGCACCGTCGCTGAAGTAAATTACCTTCTTCGCATTCAGGCATTTCTTCAATTCAGGGATTAGAATGCTCTGAATGGTATAAACAGCGGCAGTGTCATGCTGAGTACTGTCTGATAAAAAGATTAAACTCCGATGCTGTATCTCATTATTTTCTTTATAATAATAGACCACTGGAAATACAGTGCACTGGTCATTATTGAAATGAAAAGCCTGCGATGCGTCTTGTGCGACGTATTTATAATTTTCTGAGAAATCTAATGTAACGAGAACTTCATTCTCACGCAAGCCGTTTTTAAGATTTTGAAAATATTCAGCCTGCTGTTTTGAAATGAATGAATGAGGTTTCAATACTGTTAGCTTATCGACTAATTCCTCTACAAAATCTGCAGGTGGAAGCACCTTTGTAATTAAAGTTGATCTGTCAGTAGATGTCTATGCACTAAATTTTACATTAGTGATATTGTTACATAGCAAAATTTGTAACAAATTTTCAGACAACTCGGCAGATCCTGGGCATTTTATACATTCATCGAGATGACACGCTGCAGTCGATTGTTCACACATCATTTGTTGCAAACAATCTTTGTATGTACTAATTGTTGTTTCCGACTTCAGCGTCAAATTCTGCTTAGCGTCTAACATCAATTTACAATTTTAATGAATCGTGCAAACGCATACACAATGCGTTCCCCGAGATCCCGCAAGAATACATTTTCGGGCGCAATTGTGCAAATTTAAAACTTATCTTGATATCCGCATACAATCTGCTGTAAGAAAAGTCCTCTTAAGCCGCAATAACATTGTGCAAATTTACTGAAACTTATCTTGATATCCGCATAAGAATCTTTAAACTGTAAGAAAAGTCCTCTTAAGTCCGCGAATAACAGACGTTTTTGCATCAAAGAACGCTCACCGTGAATTTTAACCGAAACCACATCTTTTACCCCTGGCATTATTCTACTGTTGGAGTCACTTTCATAGAACCTTCTTACTACCTCAACAGTTTCTTTCGGTAAAGTTTTACCCTGCTTTGCTGTGGTACAAGGTAAAACACCTTTTGATT
>CABEGB010000440.1:0-35531 GCA_901521435.1 Crematogaster levior | reverse complement strand
AAGCCCAGGATCCCGCGACTCGCGACCATTATATACGCTGCGAGCGGCACGGCATTCTCGTAAGCTCGCACGCGGACGCGGAAGCATATATAGAGTGCGAAAACTGTTACGTACTTCTTTCCGAATATCGACCCGCAGCCGTTTGCACCCGGTGTCCGGAGACCCTCCGACAGTTCCTGGAGCTCCTACTCATCACCGGCGAGCGCCCTTACGATAGTGAAGCAGCCACTTTCGTCGCGATATCACAAAGTCGCTCGTAATTAATTTTCAATCTTCGACCTACGTAGTTTCCCATAAGCCTACTCGTTTCGAGTCCCGGTGAATCGATATCCCAAAAGTACTACCGTCCAGGAAGGGTTCGAACACTTTCTCGTTATTAGAAAGCTCGCAACCCCTGCGGCATAACAAATTTGGTGACAGCGGTGGGATAGCGAAATCGCCGCAATGGACAGGGAAACCCGTAGCAAGGCCGCTAAAACAGGCGTGTCAATATCGAATCCAAATCCCGAAGAAGCCTCCAATCGCCCACAAACGCAATTCGCCTCTCGCGAGGAAGAACTCGCCGTGATAGAACGATCAATGCAAGAAAAAGAGACGCGTTTAAAGGCGCAAGAAAAATCACTGCGACTCCGTATGGAGGAGATGGACGCCGAAAGACGAAAATTCGAACGCGAACGAGATATATTGTCGCGTAACCTAGAAGCCCGCGAAAACGAAATCTCCTCCAGAGAACGAGACATAGAAAAGAAATGGTCAGACAACTCCGACTTAACAGGCCTCGAGCCGAGCCACCCCATTCTCCCTCATTTCCAGCCTCATCTTAATCCGTATCCTTACGATGCGCCACCCCCGATGAATCGCAGTGAATCTCCCTCCGATATCTTCCCCAAGGTCTCATTCCGCGACGCAACCGACTCCGTGCCATGGTTCGATGGCTATAATATTCCTTTGTCGCAATTCACGCGAGCATGCCGACGCGCGCGAGATATTATACCCCTGGCTTCCGAGCGAAACCTGACCAAGTTATTAATGAACAAGCTGCGCGGGCGTGCATATTACGCAGTAGAGGACGAACCGTGCAATTCCGTAACAGAATTGATAGATCTGCTCACAGGAGCATTCGGGTCATCCAAAACTCTAGATCAGTACCGTGGAGAACTAAGCACTGTTTATCTAAGACCAAAAGAACACGTGTTAGATTATATAAGTCGTGTTAAAGACCTACGCACAAATATTCTTGATATTGAACGCCGGACAAAGAAACGCCTCGACACCCATTTCCTGTCCGAGATAGATAGCCTAACGGCCTAACGCTCATTTTACGAGGGACTTCCTCTCGAATATCGATTACAGATAGGGCCGGAAACGCGCCAGCGTCATACGGACGCCTTCGCCGCCGCCAAGGCTATCGCCAAGCGACAGGAATTAGACAAACAACGATACGAGCCGCGTTATCGTAGTGAACACGATCGTGAATATAGAAACGTGAACCCTATCGGGAGACCCCTCGCACATTCCACACCCGAAAGAACATACCAACCACGTCCAAATACGTCGTATAGGAATGCGCCCCCGCGCACATATCCTCCACGCAACGACGATCCCCCCAGAGACAGAGATCGAATTCGAACAAGTGAAAACACGCGCAATAACCGACCAGCCGAAAAGATTTGTCGGTATTGCAAACACCCCGGGCATGAATTAGAAGAATGCCGCAAAAGACAATATAATAACGCCCGAAAGGCGGAATCGGGAAACGCGCGCAGTCCACCAGGGCATACGGACGCAGCCCGGTCGGACGAACGAAAGAATTCGCGTCCGATGAACCTGATCGAAATAGAGGAGAACGCCGCCACCGGATTGCAGTCTTAAATCCGGAAGAATTCTCGCACGCTCCTACAGTAACAATATCCGCGGACGGGTTATTGCAAGAAACTAATTTTATGATAGACACTGGCGCCGCACCCAACGTAATCAAGGAGCGAAGCTTACATCCCGAGACAACGATTACAAAAACCAACCCGCTCTACCTTAGTGGAATAACAAGCGGACAAGTAGAGACACTTGGCTCTGCCGAAATACATTTCATGGGACACCCCGTCGCGTTACACGTGGTCCCAAACAACTTTCCCATCGCCCAGGAAGGCATCCTAGGATCCGACTTCCTGCGCGATGCTACTAACATAAATCTTTCTGAACAATATGTCGAGTGGCAAGGAACAAAAATCCCATTCGCATCCCGCGAAACAGTAGTAATACCCGCGAGATGCCAAACCACGTTTTATCTTAGGCTAAACAATCCGCACGTTCAGACCGGTTATGTCCTGCGACTTAGCGTCTGCGACGGAGTATACTTAGGCGACGCCGTTGTGACAAACCGGAACGGCAAAGCATACATTAGCGTAATCAATGCGAGCGATATCGACAGGGAACTTATCGTCCCGAGTGTTACTCTCCAAGAAATCGACCAGATTTCTTCTAAAGGGCCTACCGCTAGCGGACGAGGCACCTCTATCAACACTTTTCAATCTCACACTAAGTCGGAACGGGCACGCCAAGTCCAGAATCTCTTGCGACTCGACCATTTAAACAGCGTGGAACGCGAACACGTACAGAAAATCATAAATAAAAATTGCGACCTATTCCAGCTCCCGACGGAGGAGCTTAGCCATACCAGCGTTATCGAACACAAGATTATAACCACCGACGATCAACCTATAAACACAAAACAGTATCGCTACCCGCAGATACACAAAAGCGAAATCAATAAACAAGTCGGCGATATGCTCAAGAACGACGTGATAAAAGAATCTATTTCCCCATATAACTCACCGCTGTGGATCGTGCCAAAGAAAAGCGATTCCAAGGCTTAACAAGCGTTGGAGGCTAGTGATAGATTTTCGAGCATTAAATGAAAAAACTCTCGGAGACGCGTATCCGTTACCAAACATAACCGACATACTCGATCAGCTAGGTAGTGCGAAATACTTTAGCGTATTCGATCTAGCCTCTGGTTTCCACCAGATCCCGATGAGCAAACAGGACGCCCAGAAGACGGCTTTTTCCACTCCCTTTGGCCATTATGAATTTAAGCGCATGCCATTCGGTTTGAAAAATGCACCGGCCACATTCCAACGTCTCATGGACAGAATATTAAGCGGACTTCAGGGCACCAGTTTGTTCGTTTATTTAGACGATATCGTAATTTATGCTAGTAGCCTCGTAGAACGAAAATTCAACCAACTAGCGGAACGACTCCGTAGCGCGAACCTGCGTCTCCAGCCAGACAAGTGCGAATTCTTGAGGAAAGAAGTAACATATCTTGGGCACATTATTAGCGAGGACGGAGTAAAACCCGATCAAAAAAAAATTGAAGCAGTAAAAAACTTTCCACGGCCCAAGAATGCCAAAAACATAAAGCAGTTTCTTGGTCTAGCAGGGTACTATAGATGTTTCCTCCAGAATTTCTCGAAAACCTCTAAGCCCCTTACGGCACTCTTAAAGAAAGACGAACCTTTTACATGGCAGGAGCTTCAGGAGACCGCATTCGTTAATTTAAGAGATCAATTATGCACGGAGCCGCTCTTACAACACCCGGATTTTACAAAACCGTTCGTACTGACGACCGACGCGTCAGGCTACGCGATAGGTGGAATATTAAGTCAAGGAGAAATAGGAAAAGATAGGCCAATAGCATACGCCTCGCGACTCCTCAATAAGGCAGAGCAAAATTATTCGACAATAGAAAAGGAACTCCTCGCAATCGTATATTGCGTAAATTATTTTAGACCGTATCTGTACGGTAATGAATTCATCTTAGTAACAGACCACAAACCTCTTGTGTGGCTCCACTCCGTGAAAGATCCTACTTCACGTCTAATCCGATGGCGCTTGAAACTTGCGGAATACGAATACAAGGTGATTTATAAAGCCGGTAAATTAAACTGTAACGCCGATGCTCTGTCTAGAAACCCCGCGTGTAGGAACCCCGATAATCCGTTACGTAATCGAATATTTCCACTTGATATAACTGACTCCGAAGACGAAACGCTTTTCGACGCCAAGCCTACGCAACGAACGACAAAAACACCGCGTGCACCCGGTAACCCAGCATCCGTCAAAGATAAGATAAACGTCGAGTTGCCGACGAAAACACCACGTGCACGTAATAGAAACTTCATATCAGTAGAAGATAAGATAGGCACTGAGCCGTCGCCGAAAACAGGACGTGAACTCGATAACCTCATATCAGTAGAAGATAAGATAGGCGCTGAACCGTCGTCGAAAACAACACGTGCGTTCTCTAAAAATAAGATAAGCGCCAAAACTCTAACGAACTCATGTACATCCGACGACGAAATCGAGTCTGATATCATAACCGACCCAATGACCTCAACTTCCTCCCGCGTTAAGATTAAGAACCCCGAGAAATCAAAGCACACATTTAGAAATGACTCCGAATATTCTGACACCGAAACCGATTATATTAGCGATCCGAACAGCGAAACGAGCGAAGACGAAGCTCTATTCAACGCACTTGACGCACCATACGATTTTCAACCAAGTAACAAAATCCGATTTCAACATACGCCAGAGAATATCCTCTCACGTAAAGATAATATAGTAATATTTACTACTCAGTCAGGAATATCCTGCGACAAAGGTGCAAGTATGTTGAAAGAAGCCGACTCTCTCCCAAATATTAAGGACGCCACCATAGCTCGAGCTCGCGTAATCCCGTACAAGCGTAATACCCATATAATCGCACTAATTATAAAAAATAAAATATCTGAGCTGACCGAAAGCGAAATCATCCGGGACGCCGTATACTCATTGCTGGACGTCGTGAAAGAACTCGGAATTGAAAGATTCTCCATCTGTAAAGAGTTTGTCGACAGCATACCCTGGGAGAATATCCGAAACTTAATAGAAAGTATACTACGCAACACCGGAGTTAGCGTCACTGTATGCACAAACGCCATACGAATCCCTGATGTAAATGCTCGCAAAACAATCATAGCGGAAAACCATTCGTCAGCCATAGGAGGCCATAAAGGCACAGCCAAAACGCTCAAACGAATAAAAGACAAATACTACTGGCCGCGAATGAAAACAGAAATAGAAGCCTTCATCCGGCAGTGTCGGAATTGTCAGATAAAGAAGTTAGTTAGACGGAAGACAAAACAGCCCATGATACTGACCGACACACCCGACGCCGCGTTTGACAAAATTTCCATGGACATAATGGGGCCTTTACCCACGTCACACTCGGGTAATTCATACATACTAACAATACAGGATCTGTTAACTAAATATTCATTAGCGATTCCTCTGAAAAACGCCGGAGCCATTGACGTGGCCGACGCACTAACAAACAATTTCATCTGCATATACGGAGCCCCTAAAGCTATTTTGACGGATCAAGGGTCACACTTCCTTAACAGCCTAATGAAGGCTGTAGCGAAGAAATTTAGAATCACGCAGTATAAGACAACCGCATATAGGCCGCAATCCAACGGTTCTATCGAGCGCTCCCATCACGTATTATGGGAATACCTAAAGCAAATAATAAAAGACAAGTCCGAATGGGACGAATATCTAAAACTAGCATGCTTTTCCTATAATACGAGCGTGCATGAGAGCACTCAATACACACCGCACGAACTAGTTTTTGGTAAGCTGGCACGAACGCCGACGAGCGACCCACCACCAGTAGATTTAACAAACGAGAGTTACGAGAATTACCTCGTTGATTTATATACAAAAATAAGGAATGTACAAGAAAACGCGCACGAGAACCTGATGACCGCAAAAGAAAGGTCAAAAAGGTACTATGATAAACGAATAAATCCGTGTAACTTTAAGCTAGGAGATAAGGCATATTTACTTAGAGAACCCACCAAAAAACTGGAAGACCAGTACACTGGTCCTTATGAAATTACTGAAATCCTACGGAATAATAATGTCAAAATTAAGATAAATGCGAAAACTTCTAGAATAGTACATACAGATAAGCTTAAATTATCTCCCACCCAAGAAGAAAGAAGACACCTCGACAGCCGAACATCGGAGCAACCAAGCGGCAGTACCACACGAATCTCCACACCGCAAACATGCTCCTCACCGTAGCACTACTGCACATACCCCTCACAGCCGCTCTTATCGGCTACGACTGCGGTAGCTACAGATCACTACTCTATCGCTTCTTGACATCGGTGACTGTGACATGGAAGACATCGAGCCAGCGAAATCCGAATCATACATCCAACTGATGCAGCTCTTCGATTACGACCACATCACGGTAACACAGTGCAAAGTCGAGGTCGACAGGATGATAAATTATTGTGGCATGCATTCACACGTCTCGATAGTCCACCAAGGGAGAAAAGAATATATCCAGGAGATAGGAGAACAATCATGCAGAAGATTACACGAAACTGGCACCACCACCATCGCCAACGCCATAATCGATAGAATTGCGAAGAACACTACCAACCTGCGAAGTGTAACACTGGCAGGTTCAGTATCAGTCGATGGAAAATGCTCTGGAGCGCAATATACTGACGGGTATGGAACCTGGGAAAATGTAGTCGTGCAAGCATCAGTCAAGATAACTCTGAAAATATTCGAAGCCCCCGTGAAGAGATCGACCGGCGATGTAACACTTCCATACGGAACCCGCTGTAAGATCGGACCAGGGTACTGCTTCGATGCAGAGGGAGCCGAATCATACTGGCCACCTTTGCCCGTCGATAGTTGCCATTTCGACCAATACGACATACTTTACGAGGGACCAGCAGTAAAACTGACGCCAAGGAATAATCAAAATTCACCAACGATCTATACGGTAACCACGCAGGATACCACGTTCGCTCTAACCAAAACCTCTGAAATCAGCTTATGTGGTTACAAGCTTTATCAGACGGAACATCCCAAATTATTCATACTGGAAACACAAAAGGGTCGTACCTTCCGCACCCGTACCAAGATAGCAGTGGACAACTTGGACATTTTTTCGTATGTAAATTCAAAGTTCATATATGTAGAGAAGCATATCAAGACGCAGCTAACGCAGCTCTACCGAGACATCATGGAACAGAAGTGCGCTCTAGAAAGACAGGTGCTGCAAAACGCCCTTTCACTGGCAACCATCGCACCAGACGAAATGGCCTATAGGATCATGAAGGGCCCCGGTTACACAGCTGTAACTACCGGAGAAGCTATACATTTAATAAAGTGCGTTCCAGTGGAATGCAAAATAAGACACACAGAAAAATGCTACAACGAGCTCCCCGTGTCTTACCATAACGCATCATACTTTCTATTACCAAGGTCAAGAATACTTACCAGACTGGGATCGCCGCGAGAATGTAACAACCTACTCCCGATGCTCTACAAAATCCACGGAACGTGGTTCCGCTTAATGCCGAATCCACTTGAAACAGTCGCACCACCGAAAATTCAGCCATTGACACACCCGGCATGGCGTTACTCCAACCCGACATCATTGGCCACCAGTGGAATCTACAACAATGACGACCTAGACAGATTAAAATCGCATATCATGTTCCCCATTGAAAAACCGTCAATGCTGAACACGATCACGAGAGGTGCGATGGGACAAACGGTACCACCTGGAAGCATCTCATTGATAAACCTAATAGACGAGGCATCAATAGAAAAGATAGCGGAATCAGCTGGTAGAAAGGCCTGGAAAGGATTCATCACATTTGGATCAGCCAGCGCAGGCATCTTGGCAATATTCATAATATTGCGAGTGATCAAATTGATAATCGACACGATCATACATGGGTACGCCCTGCACTCAGTCTACGGATGGAGCATGCATTTGCTTGGAGCTGTGTGGAGTTCAATCACGCATCTACTACTGCACCTAGGAGGACAGCCGCAAAAAGAACCACCACCACCATCATCCACCAGCAACAACGAACCCCAAACATCCCACCCAACGACGGAAGAGCAAACCCTTGAAAACGAAATCTATCACCCAAATAGACAACCGACAAGCTACACCTACTCCGAATTAAGGAAATATATAAAAGACGACATAGTGTAAGTACATTGTAAACCATAGCATAAGTCTTAAGTAAGAAAATGCTTGCGTATGAGCAAACATTTTAAAATAAGGGGGGAGGTGTGACGCCCCCGCAATTAAAATCTAGAATTATTGTACTTTTCTCAAATCTCTTTCCTTTATATACTCTCTATACCTATATGTAAACCTTTATAACACATGATAACTTCTTTAAGCATTATTCTAGCGTTACTCTAGAACATAAGGATATATTGTAAAGCGCATGCGCCACGAGAGCGCCAATCAGGAGCCGCGCCACTCCTACCCATGTAAACCGGCCTCCCCATGCAAGCAAGCCCAGCACCCGAGAGTGGGGTGCCCTAGAGTGGGGCGCTCGAGGGTAGGGGCGCCCGAGAAGTGGGGAAGCCGAGCCACGGACGCTGGAGCGCCAGCCCGTCGAGTAAGTCCTTCGCCAGACTCAGTCTCAGTCAGTCGTAGTTCAGTCTCAGTCTCAATCCAGCCGTGTCTTTGCTCTTAGGAACAAGCCACGCATTCTCCTATATCATTACTATTTCTTAACTTAAGTCAATATTGTAACGTAGCAATTAACAAGTATAATAAACCTAATTGTATTTAGATTAAAGTAAACTCAGTGTCTTATTTAACTTCAATATCCTAACTACAAATAAACTCAGTGCATAACTCTACCGCGACTCAACCCGCTGAATCCAGTAACACGCAACCAGAGGACGATCAGCCCACTCCAATCACTAGAACCTCCCGAGCGACCACGAAGGACACCGAAAGGTAGGAAGTAACCATATAATTCCCAAACGACTTCATCCATTCAAATGTCGAGCGATGTGCCCTCCTTCCTATACGACGCAGCGGAATAATACTGTAGACCTGCCGTATAGCGAATGGTTGCGCACAGCCGTATGTGTGCATTCATATCATTATAGAAACGACGGATTCTTCCTTAACATTTGTTCAGAGTGCATTCGCGGTGCCTATCCTCGTAGGTACGAGAATTTCGAAACCATCATTCGCCATTACACCCATATCGGTAATTCAAACGCTAAGACATTGTGCACCGAGTGTGGAACAGAAATCTGCACGGTGCTCCCGATAGAACAGTGCCGCAACTGTCCTTCAGTTCTCGCCGGATTCGCGATATATCTCGCCGAAACAGGAGACCAGCCGTACCTGGCCCCGAGGCCAACTATCCTTGCGATCTCGCAAACTCGTGCTTAATAAATTCTCCTGAGAATCAGAAGCTCTTCAGGCGACTCAAACAAGGTTTCGCGAATTAAACCTACCGTAACTCCATGCTTTAACGATCAAATGCAAGCCGCGTTATGCAATGTGCACATTTAGTCGACACCGACATTTCCCGCAACTTCCCTGCAGAGATAGAAAATTGGAGCGCATTCGCGCGCTGCGTTTTCCACCGCTATTACACACGCGACCCTAGAGGAGGACCTGTCGCGCCTCTTTGCGTCGATTGCTACCAAGCCCAGGATCCCGCGACTCGCGACCATTATATACGCTGCGAGCGGCACGGCATTCTCGTAAGCTCGCACGCGGACGCGGAAGCATATATAGAGTGCGAAAACTGTTACGTACTTCTTTCCGAATATCGACCCGCAGCCGTTTGCACCCGGTGTCCGGAGACCCTCCGACAGTTCCTGGAGCTCCTACTCATCACCGGCGAGCGCCCTTACGATAGTGAAGCAGCCACTTTCGTCGCGATATCACAAAGTCGCTCGTAATTAATTTTCAATCTTCGACCTACGTAGTTTCCCATAAGCCTACTCGTTTCGAGTCCCGGTGAATCGATATCCCAAAAGTACTACCGTCCAGGAAGGGTTCGAACACTTTCTCGTTATTAGAAAGCTCGCAACCCCTGCGGCATAACACTGGCGAGTCGACTGCTCCGTCGTCTCCCTCAGACATCGCACGAAATCCTCGAACGTTATCGTTCTCTCGACGACGCTCCTCTTGACGCCTTTTATCCTCTTCGTATCCGTCTTTCCCTGTACTTTTATCGCGTACATTTTTGCCCTCAGTCCTACGAATTCTGTCATAACCGCGCCGCAATTCTCATCTTTCATCAGACCGGGGATTTTCTTATTGATGCGCGGCATATCGTACACGTTTCTCTCGGAATAATCGCTCGTATCGAATCTTTGCAAAGAACGTTTCATATCCTCGTACGCGTCGTCGCACTCGAGCCGATATATCAAACTATCGGTATCCGTGTACATTATTTTACAGTTATCTCGATACAGCGGCAACGCGTATTCGTAGTGGAATTCGTAAAGACGCGTTTTGGATATATCAAGGATACACATGCCAACGTAAATAGGTTTGTTGAGTTTCACTTCGAGCTTGCGCAATTCGACAGCTAGCAAATTCTCAGCGAAAACGCTCCGACTGTGAAAATTCGGCCTGGCAATCATCGCCTCTGCACCGAACCTTCCCTCCCAGCGCGTCACTAGACGCACATCGACGTGATCGCGCACGTTTTCCATTGTTTTCCCAAATACCGCATTATTCATAAGCTTGTACATGTTTCTCTCGAACTCATTGCTAGCGTGAGTTCTAAACGCCGTGTTTAACTCGATGTACCCGCGAAGCCACGGAGATTGCGCGAATCGCAAAACGCGATGAATCCTGGTCAAGCGCAATCCGTGTCGCATACACTGTTGCAAATTGCGATAGTGTATTACGTAACGCGACTTATCGCACAGCGTGGCTAGAAGTTTATCGTATCGCTTGCCGGGAGGCGCGTCGCGAATCGGACAGAATGGAAAATCCACATGAATGTCGTGGAGCTCTCGCGGATACGCGAGGTCTACTTCCAAAATGTAGCCAACGGCGGAGTCCGATGATATGGACGTTACGTCGAAATTCTCAGGATCGGTGACCCACTGAAAATCCGCATACGGTAACGGTTCGCACATCGCCCAACCGTATAGATTATTTACATCGTAATACATTAGATAAACCGATGGTTCTGACGAATCGTAAGTCGAAAGATATTTGTTATTGGCTCGGGCGTATCTGTGCGAGCATTGACTCAAACCGCCGCGTACACCGCGTTCCACAAACATCGCCATATCAATGTCGCACAAAAGTTCGAATTCAACGCCCGTATATTTCAACATAGCGTCCCACGTGTATCCCGGTAACGTGTAATAGTGGGTAGGATCAAGACCATAACTCTCTATACTGTTTTCACGAAAATTTTCGAACACATCGGCTAATAGCAAAACATCCGTTTTCAGATACAGATCGCTATACTCCCCGAGATCCCTCACGCAAAAACGTCGCCACACGTTTAACGCGTGCTCGTAGTCGTTATCGCTGACGCATTCACTGGTCAAAGAACTATGAAATGCCTCGCGTGGAGGCAACTCGGTCTCCAGCAGCTTATCAACGCTGTCGACGTATTCATATGGAAACACGCCTTTGCGCGTGAGTAATTCGAAATCCTCGTCGTTGAGCTCCGAGAATTCCGATCGTGTGATCCGTAATCGATCCCTGTCGAGATACGATACCAATTTTTGAAGACTCGTACTGAGAAACTTATACGAATCTACGAATCTTAATTTCACACAGGTGTCCCATCTGTCGCGCGTCGTATCTTTCACGTGCTTTGTAAACGAAATGTAAGTTTCTTTGGTCAACGGTAACAATTCAACTTTACCCTCGAAATTATTGGCAACTTCTCGAATGATGAAATGCGCATCATACCCCGATAAATTATGAAAAAACACGGGAATAACAAACGCATTCTTATAATTTAAATTGCAGCGCGAATGCGCCGGACCCCTGTATCGTCCGGTGATATGACAGTGATCGCGCACGCGTAGTTCTTCCGATTCAAACGGTTTTTTACAGATGTGACAACGAGGCGCGATCTGAAAATCGTGTATCTCTTCGGGAGTAAGCTCCACCATGGGTTCGATCCTGTGCAATGTTTTCATCGCGCGATGCGCAAGAGCATTGAGCTCGTTGACGAACCATGATATACAGTTCTCGCCGCGACGGAATCTGTACGCTGGGGTGCAACGATCCTCGTCGCGCACGCATTTCACGTAATATCCGATGCTGAACGCTCTGTGATGCTGATAAACGTATCTGTTCAGCATCGCGCGCTCAACATTCTCGTTCTCCTTCTCCAGCACGCACTCTAGATCGGCGTACACCACGAAGAGAAGTCGTTCCTCTCTTTGATGATTGCTGAAACTCAACCACTTGTCGTTCTCGTTCGGAAGAACGATAGCGCACTCGTTCATTCTCCCACAATCCAAAGCGTGAGCGGCGAGCTTCTCTCTCGAATAAAAATAATGTAGACATCTACAATTAAAAATATAATAAACGAATTTTTTTAATCATACGTATGTAAAAATTACTTGCTTCCTACCGATCACAGATGAACTTTTTCTGTTTACGCTTGCTCAATTGACTTCCCACCAATCGCGACAGGTCTTTTATCCACGCGAAGTGACCTTCACTCGAACCGTGTCGCGCGTTCGACACGTAGAACAAATTAACGTGAGTATCTCTCTTGTCGTCGGTAAGTCGCAGAGGAACGATCGCATCCTCGTGTTGTAAAGGAAAAATCGCGTTACCACTTCGCTCTTTCTGAGTGAACACGTTGATCGATATAGCGTTCAAACGTTCGAATCTTCCAATTTGTTTCAGATTCATGGGAAAATCGATACCATCTAACTTCAATACGGTTCGATAATCGGGATACTGACTGACTCTATCGACATGTTTGTCGACAGGATACAACGCTGCAATCACTGCCCACGCGAAACACGCGTCGTCCATCGTTCGCACATTGACCACCGCTTTTCTTAGTTTTACGAATCGCGGCATATCGATCCAACATCCCACTCGCATGGGATTACACTTATTAATGTTTACTACTATATTCAATATGCGTGACAGCGCCCACCCGCTATCGCGCTCCTGAAATTCATCCAAACTCGTCAGAGTTACATCGATCACGTATCTGTCGTACCATTCTTTCAAATCAGAGGTACGGAAAAACTGTCGATTTCTCGTAGCGATACTCTTCACGAAAGTCTTGTCGTTCGCGACGAATTCTCCATTGAATATAGTATTGACTTTTAAACAGTCGTGTCTTTCGAGATTATCACGCACCTTCTCGAGCACCGTGCCTCTCGCCTCGTCGAGAAATCGTCGAGGCTCGATATGCCGCCGGTTTATCACCGCGCCAGTCGATACTCGTTTAGCGAACGTTGTGTCGATCTCCACCCACGAGTGTCCTTCTCCATCAACGTATCCAGCACCCACGCACTCGAAACGTCGTCTCAACTCATCTCTCGCACCTTCCAGTCGCGCTATTCGAGCCACCAGAGAATGCGTCGTTCCAACGTTATTTCATCGACGACACTCCTCTCGCAACGAGTCCAAACACTCGTCGCATCGCCGCTCCCACGCTCGACGAGTATCCGCGTCGACGACGCTCGTCGCGATCTCGAGAAGATCATTCGCATCCATTTTTTACAACGACTTAGGCTTCGACAACCACAATGTCGCCCCTTGATTATCCGTCGGAAATCTAAATCTCACCACTCGTCGAATCTTCCGATTCTTCACTAGTTCTCTCTTCGTATACTCTATCGCTCTACAGCTACACGCTATCGTCGTTTCTATCCACAATCTCTCTCGCGCGCTCCAAGCACCGATCTCTCGCCTTAAATGATAAGTCGACAAATTCCAGCGAGCGTCCTCCTTTAACGCGCACGTTTCGAAAATCGAAACTCCTCGATCGCGTTCGAACGCACTCGACGATAACTCCTCGTCGCAGAACAAAATATCCGTATCGCTTATCGCGAATATTTCAGCATCGCTTTCGTCCATTCTATGAGTAACTGAAACGAATAGAGCGTCGAATCGAAAACGAATAAAACGGGGTACGACGAAAACGCTCTTATACCCCGTTGCCGCCGCTCCCGCCTCCCCCCAACACCGTCGTCGTCAAAGAACAAAGAAAAAACCGCGATTTCCCGAACGAGACGAAAGAACGTCCCGCCTAGGGAAAAAAGGAAACGCGATTTCTCGGAAAAATAAAAAAATTCCCCACCGCGACTTCCGGTGGAGATAAAAACATTTCCCCCACCGCGACTTCCGGTGGAGATACGCGCGATAAACCGACACCCCGCGAGGGTGTCTAAACCGGAACTCAGTCGATAAAGTAGACCGCAAACCCCCCTCACCAATGTGGGGATTCAAAACCAACCCCATGAAGGGATTCAAACCCATGGGATCCCCCCACCACCGAAAATGTGGTGGGAGGAAAGGTGGCCCTCGCCTGCCGTCTCTCCCCCCTCGCCCATCTCTTATGGCATTCCCCCCGCAAAACCCCCCCGCTCCCCGACCCGTCTCGCGTCACCCCATGGGTCTGTAACACCCTCTATCTGACTACTAAAAATCATAGATAGAAATTGCGATTTATTTCAACTCCCAACTGAAGAACTGAGCTGCACTAACATGATAGAGCATAAAATCACCACTACGGACGACCAACCAATTAACACAACCGTTACCCACAAATCCATAAAGACGAAATAAATCGGCAAGTAGACGATATGTTAAGAAACAATATTATAAAAACGTCCACATCCCCATACAACTCGCCTCTATGGATCGTGTCGAAAAAAGCCGATTCCAAGGGCAACAAACGCTGGAGATTAGTAATAGATTTCCGCGCGCTTAACGAGAAAACGCTTAGAGATGCGTACCCACTACCGAACATTACCGATATCTTAGACCAGCTAGGTAGCGCGAAGTATTTCAGCGTGTTCGATCTCGCCTCTGGGTTCCACCAAATACCTATGGACAAACAAGACGCTCAGAAAACCGCATTCTCGACCCCCTACGGGCACTATGAATTCGAACGCATGCCTTTCGGTCTAAAAAACGCACCCGCCACCTTTCAACGTCTTATGGACAGGGTACTGAGCGGTCTTCAGGGTACGTCTCTGTTTGTCTACTTAGACGACATAGTAATATACGCTAGCAGCCTCGTAGAGCACGAAAGAAAATTCAATCAATTAGCGGAACGTCTCCGCAGCGCGAACCTGAGACTCCAGCCTGACAAATGTGAATTTTTACGAAAAGAAGTAACATACCTCGGACATATTATAAGCGAGAATGGAGTGAAACCAGATCCCAAAAAGATCGAGGCAGTAAAAAACTTCCCACGTCCTAGGAATGCCAAGAATATAAAACAATTTCTGGGACTGGCAGGCTATTATAGACGTTTCCTTCAACTTTTCCAAAATTTCCAAACCTCTTACGACCCTCTTAAAAAAGGACGAACCTTTCATATGGCAGAAGCCCCAGGAGACCGCTTTTATAGAACTCAGAAATCAATTATGCACGGAACCACTCTTGCAGCACCCCAATTTTACAAAACCATTTGTCTTAACAACAGACGCATCAGGGTATGCAATAGGCGGAATTCTGAGCCAGGGAATCGGTAAAGATAAACCTATAGCCTACGCGTCACACCTACTCAATAAAGCCTAACAGAATTATTCAGTGATTGAAAAGGAACTTCTAGCTATAGTGTACTGCGTTAACTATTTCAGACCGTATCTATATGGAAACGAGTTCGTTTTAGTTACAGATCATAAACCCTTCGTGTGGTTACATTCCGTAAAAGACCCCACGTCGCGCTTAATTAGATGGCGTTTGAAACTCGCAGAGTACGAGTATAAAGTCATTTACAAAGCCGGAAAATTGAATTGTAATGCCGACGCGCTATCCCGAAACCCTGCATGCATAAATTCCGACAGCCCAACGTATAATCAAATACTTCCGCTCGAGATAAACGACTCCGACGATGAAATACTCTTCGACGCTAGACCTACACAGCGAACGACCATCGAAACTATGCTAACACCCACCCGAGATAAGATAAGCACCGGAACCTCAACGAAAATAACACGTGCACATAATAAAGACTCTGTATCCACCCGAGATAAGATAAGCACCAGAACCTCAACGAAAACAACACGTGCACCCGATAAAGATTCTGTATCCACCCGAGATAAGATAAGCACCGGAACCTCGACGAAAACAACATGTGCACCCGATAAAAACTCCGTATCTACCCGAGATAAGATAAGCGCTGAAACCTCGACGAAAACAACACGTGCACATAATAAAGACCCTGTACCCATTCGAGATAAGATAAGCGCCGGAACCGCAACGAAAACAACACGTGCACATAAGGAAGACTCTGTACTCACCCGAGATAAGATAGACGTCGAAACGCTAACGAACACAATGCAACGAACATATGCACTTGATGAACCCCGTAGCAAAGAATTCGTGTCCGATATCATAGCTGACCCCGTGATACCGACTTCCTCTCAAAATAAGACCAGCATCAAAACTTCCAATAAGCCAGGACACATACTTAACGATTCACATAGCGAAGAATCCGAATATTCCGACATCGAAACTGATTCCGCCGATTCCGATAATGAAGACGAAGCTTTATTCGATACGCCAAATGAACCGTACGATTTTAACGCAAGTTGTAAACCACAATTCCGTCCCTCATCCAAAAACATCTTATCGCGTAAAGACAACTTAGTAATTTTCATCACGCAATCAGGAGAACCATGCGACAACGGCTCGCGCGTATTGAAACAAGCAGACTCTCTTCCACCCATCAAAGAAGCTGCCCTGGCACGCGCTCGGGTACTCCCATACAGAGAAAACAAATATATTATCGCGTTAGCAGTAAAAACCAGAGTTTCAGAATTGATTGAAGGCGAAATAATCAGAGAAGCTATCTATTCCTTGCTAGACGTAGTAAAAGAACTAAATCTCGAAAGTTTTTCCATCTGCAACGGAAACGTCGATGGCGTGCCATGGCCAAATATCCACCGATTGATAGAGAAAATATTGAACGATACCGGAATTAAAGTCACAATTTGTACAAACGCGATAAAAATACCGAAGGAATGCGAACGCAAAATAATAATAACTGAAAACCACTCATCCGCTATTGGAGGCCACAAAGGCATGACAAAAACACTGCGCCGCATTAAAGATAGATATTATTGGCCTCGTATGCGATCCGATGTACAAACCTTCATCCAACAGTGCCGGAACTGTCAACTAAAAAAACTGGTCAGGCATAAAGTTAAACAACCGATGATATTAACAGATACACCGGACATCGCCTTTGACAAGATATCCATGGACATCATGAGTCCCCTCCCTATCTCGAATCTCAGTAACGCATATACAGGGTTGGGCAAAAGTCCGGAAACGGTCAAATATCTCGAAAAGGATCAACTATAGCGAAAAATTGTAAATAGCAAAGTTGTAGGGCTTAAAAAAATGTACCTAATGATGACTAAAAATTTTACTTTGAGTGGAGGACGAAGATCATATAAAAGTCAAATTGAATTTTTTAAATGGAACTGCCTACTTTTTATTGCATATTCTTATAGCTTATCTCGAGACCTTTCCAAAACACTATAATAAAGTATTTTTTTGTTAAGTATTTTCCGAGTTACAAGACTTGAAAGTTACAGTACCGCCGGCATTAGCATAATCCAAGGTGCACCACGTGGAGGTTGCACGGTCGGATTTGCACCTCGTGTGTGTGTGTGTGTGTGTGTGTGTGTGTGTGTGTGTGTGTGTGTGTGTGTGTGTGTGTGTGTAGCAGAGATTAAGACTCCACGGTTCGTCACTTCCGCGGTATTTAGTGACTCCAAACTCTCTCTACTAGGTGACATACCTTTGAAAATATCGTTTCCCACTTTCTCAATTAATCAAATGTTCAAAATGTTTTCCTTCTACCGTTTGACAATGAGCTAAACGCTGATAAAAATTATTGATCACATCTCTGATTACTTTAGAACAAATAAGAAATGTGATCAATAATTTTTATCAGCGTTTAGCTCATTGTCAAACGGTAGAAGGAAAACATTTTGAACATTTGATTAATTGAGAAAGTGGGAAACGATATTTTCAAAGGTATGTCACCTAGTAGAGAGAGTTTGGAGTCACTAAATACCGCGGAAGTGACGAACCGTGGAGTCTTAATCTCTGCTACACACACACACACACACACACACACACACACACACACACACACACACACACACACGAGGTGCAAATCCGACCGTGCAACCTCCACGTGGTGCACCTTGGATTATGCTAATGCCGGCGGTACTGTAACTTTCAAGTCTTGTAACTCGGAAAATACTTAACAAAAAAATACTTTATTATAGTGTTTTGGAAAGGTCTCGAGATAAGCTATAAGAATATGCAATAAAAAGTAGGCAGTTCCATTAAAAAAATTCAATTTGACTTTTATATGATCTTCGTCCTCCACTCAAAGTAAAATTTTTAGTCATCATTAGGTACATTTTTTTAAGCCCTACAACTTTGCTATTTACAATTTTTCGCTATAGTTGATCCTTTTCGAGATATTTGACCGTTTCCGGACTTTTGCCCAACCCTGTATATTAACAATCCAAGACCTATTAACGAAATACTCATTAGCCATTCCACTAAGAAACGCAGGCGCGATCGATGTAGCCAATGCGTTGACAAACGAATTTATATGTGTGTACGGTGCCCCTAAGGCAATTCTAATTGACCAGGGTTCGCACTTCCTTAACTGCTTGATGAAGGCCATAGCAAAGAAATTCCGAATAACACAATACAAGACCACGGCGTATAGACCGCAGTCAAACGGGTCAATCGAGCGATCCCACCACGTGTTGTGGGAATATCTTAAACAAATAATAAGAAACAAAACAGAATGGGATAACTACTTAAAACTAGCATGCTTCTCATACAACACGAGCGTACATGAAGGAACACAATATACCCCCCATGAATTAGTCTTCGGAAAAATAGCACGCACTCCAACAAGCGACCCACCACCCGAGGACATTAATAACGAAAGCTACACAGAATACCTCACAAAATTGTATAACAAACTAAGCGACGTACAAGATAACGCTAAAGCAAACTTAAAGACCGCAAAAGAAAGGTCTAAAAAATATTATGATAAACGGATTAACCCACGTAACTTTAAGGTAGAAGATAAGGAGGTATATCTATTAAGAGAGCCAACCAAAAAATTAGAGGACCAATATACAGGCCCATACAAAATCATCGAAGTTCTTTGAAATAATAATGTTAGACTTACTATAAGCACGAGAACAACTAGAATAGTCCACACCAACAAGTTTAAACCAGCCCCCACTACCGAAGAAGAGGAAAGGAGCCTTAACCTACCGGCCATCGGAGACCACAGCCGACAGTATCACACAAAGTACCAACCAGTAACCATGCTCCCAGCCGCTTCATTACTGTACCTACCTTTCACAGCCGCCTTGATCGGCTACAATTGTGGAGGCGAAGGCCTCAATATCACCACACTGTCACTCCTTGACATCGATAATTGCGACATGGAGGACATGGAGCCGTCTAAGGAAGAAACATACGTTCAACTGATGCAATTGTCAGACTACGATCATACCACGACCACACAATGTAAAATCGAGATCGACAGAATAATCAACTACTGCGGAATACATTCACACGTCTCTATAGTTCACAACGGCAGGCGGGAATACGTCCAGGAAATCGGAGAACAAGCCTGCTACAGACTGCATGAAACCGGAACTATCACCATCGCAAACGCTATAATCAACAGGATAACAAGAAACAGCACCAACTTGCGAAGCATCACATTAGCCGGATCAATATCAGTCGACGGGAAATGCTCCGGATCACAATACTCAGATGGCTATGGCTCATGGGAAAACGTAGTTGTACAAGCATCCATCAAAATTATGTTGAAAACCTTCGAAGCGCTAATAAAACGATCGACCAACGAGGTAATACTACCTTCGGGAATTCGCTGCAAAACCACTCCAGGATAATGCATAGACGCTGAGGGAATCGAGACATACTAGCTACCTCCACCCATCGACAGCTACCACTTCGATCGCTACGACATATTATACGAAAGACCAGCGATCAAGTTAATACCGAAGGACAACCATACTTCACCCGTCATTTATACCGTTACAACACAGGACACCACGTTCGCATTGACAAGAACCTCTGAAATTAGTCTGTGCGGATATAAACTTATACAAACGGAGCATCCAAAATTATTTATATTAGAAACTCAAAAGGACCGCACCTTCCGCACACGAACGAGGATAACAGTGGACAACCTCGACATATTCTCCTACGTAAATTCTAAATTCATTTACGTAGAAAAATACATAAAAACTCAACTAACACAACTCTACAGGGACATCAGGGAGCAAAAATGCGCCTTGGAAAGACAGGTGCTACAAAACGCTCTCTCCCTAGCTAGTATCGCACCGGATGAAATGGCCTATAGAATCATGAAAGGGCCAGGCTACACCGTCGTAACAACCGGAGAAGCGATCCACTTAATAAAATGCGTTCCCGTCGAGTGCAAAATACGACACACGGAGCAATGCTACAACGAACTCCCCGTATTTCATCGCAACGCATCAAGATTCCTACTGCCAAGATTAAGGATTCTCACCAGAAGAGGGACCCCCCGAGAATGCAACGACCTAATCCCCATGTTATACCAGATTCACGGAACCTGGTTCCGTCTAACACCAAAACCGATGGAAACAATGGCACCATCTAAAATCCAACCACTGACGCATCCAGCTTGGCACTACTCAAGCCCAACGGCACTAGCAACCAGCGGAATCTACAATAATGACAACTTGAATCGATTAAAATCCCATATCATGTTCCCCGTCGAGAGACCCGCAATGCTGAACACAATTGCACATGGAGCAATAGAAGAAGAAGTTCCACCCGGGAGCGTATCATTAGCAAATCTTCTAGACAAAAACTCGTTAGAAAAGATAGCCGAATCAGCTGGCAAAAGGGTTTGGAAAGGCTTCATAACGTTTGGCTCAGCAAGCACCGGAGTCCTAGCAATATTCATAATAATACGTGTGGCCAAACTCATCATCGACACCATCATCCACGGCTATGCGCTACACTCAGTCTACGGTTGGAGCATGCACCTACTGGGAGCAATATGGAGCTCCGTCACACACCTGTTGCTGCACCTAGGAAGAGACACAAAGGAAAAACCAAAGACGACCACGGAAGAACCCAGTGCACCCCTTTCAGCGACAGAAGATCGACTTCCTGCCCCCAATCACCAGCAAGAAAATCAAGAATCTTGTGCAACAACAGCGAATTACTCCTATTCAGAATTAAGAAAATACCTAAAGGACGATGTAGTGTAAACATAATTAAGATCGTAGTGAAAAATGCTGGCACATAGACCAACATTTTAAAATAAGGGGGGAGGTGTAACGCCCCGCATATTAACCTTAGAATAATTATTGTCTACAAAATTTCCAAGTTTATTAATTTTAATCCCAGCTTTATATTAAAAGCACGCATCTCCCGGCACCGGAAAATACGCGCAGGCGCAAAAGCGAGCGCCAATCAGAAATTGCGCGCCCCTCTTTAGCATACGGACAATCCCCACGCGAGCGAACCCCGAGAGTGGGAAGCGCCGGAGCATCCGACGCTTAGGCGCCAGCGCCTTCCCGAACACTTCGTCGTGAGTCCTCAGCCAGATCGGACGCGCCAATCTCTGGCTCCGATTTCAATTTCAAATTCGAATATAACTCAAATTCTAATTCGTAACACACTTGTAACCATAACTCTTAAATGAAGCTCGCGATTTTTACACTGTACTATCTAGCCTAAAATAAGATTGTAAACTAGAATTATAACTTGAATAATAATTAAATATAGAATCAGTGAATCGAAATTTAAACTCAGTGTCGGAATTTAATCTCCCTTAACGCATTCCTGTCGTTCCTGTCGAAATCTCCAATAATCGAAGCAGTTCAACCAACGACGTGAACACACCTTCGTCGCCATCACCCCTGATTACGAAGCGACTCCGCACCAAGAAGGACGATCCCTGGCAACATTTCCAACAATAAGAGGCCCCCTTCAAAAGGCGATAAAATAAGTGAGATCTTTTCCACTATTCATCAATAAAACACGGTTGCGTTAACATAGTGTTAGAATTCGCCTGAGAGTTGAAAACTTTCTGGACAGCTCCAAGCGGAATTGCGTGAATGAAATTCGTTACTGCTCCATGCCTTATATGATCAATTGCATGCCGTGACGCGCGATGTGCCCAGTCCTCCGACATCGACATTTTCCTCGTCGAGATTTCCCGGCCGAATTAGAAAATTGGAGTCTGCATGCACGTTGCGTTTTTCACCGTTATTATACTCGTGATCCTAGAGAAGAACCCGTCGCACCCCTCTGCTCCAATTGTTACCAAGTCCAAAACCTCACGACGCATAATGGATACATATATTGCGAGCGACATGGAATCCTCATAAGCCCACACTTGAACTCAGAATCATACGTAGAGTGCGAACGTTGCTACGTCTTATTGTCCGAATATCGGCCGGTGATGGTCTGCGTTAATTGTCCTGAGATCCTCCGACGATTTTTGGAACACCTACTTCGCGCCGGAGAACGCCCCTACGACAGCGACACGGACACATTTGTCGCAATATCGCAGATCCGATCTTAATAAATTTCAAAAACAGACCCACGGAGTTTCCTATAGGCCTACTCACTTTGAGTTTTGGTGAATCGCCTCCCGAAGTAATACCGTAAGGGAAAGGTTCGAACACTTTCCTTTGTCCGAAAGCTCGCAACCCCCTTCGGCACAACAGTATCAAACGATGCGTTACGTGACATAAAAAATGTATTACATTTTTAACAATTATGTATGTAATGATTTTAAAATGTATTGTATTTTAATAATTATATTTTTTTTTAAAATACATATATATATATATAAGTATCAAAATCTTATGTGAGACCAATCGTCACTAACTTGTACTCTTTTTGGTCGCATAATTCTTAATAGAATAATCTTTGAAGAATTTCCCCCGTACCTCCCTGTGAACTTGCAGGCTAGAAAAATATCGGGGCGAGAGTCGCAGTACGTCGACTCCCGGTACTGCGGAGGAAATTCTTCAAAGATTATTCTGATGTAAAATAGAATAGAATTTTACATACCTGTAGCTGAACTGCCAATAATTCATTATTTCTTGTACGATCATAACCTGTTGTATACATGGAGGTAAGAATAACAGGAGGGAGTGTTAGGGCGAGAGGGGTGCAGTATCGGCCGGAAGGGGAGAGAGGCTGTCGCCATATTACTACCCATAAAATAAAGTGTAGAGTGTAGTAAACAATGTGCAGTCAGTGCAAACTATCCATGGATGAAACTATCATTCTGCACAATTATTTCAATACAGTGTATAAGTTTAAAAAAATTATATAAAATGGGTAGAACTTGTATTGTCCCTGGTTGTACAAATACAAATAATAAGCAAAGTAAAAGTGCAATGCAAATAACACTTGAAAAAAAACAAAAAAAATAACATTTCATGAGTAAGGATATAACATAACCTACATATTGGCTATATTTATAATATGTTATGTATTGTTTTATATATATTATTTTATTGTAGATTTCCTTGTAATCCTGTTAAAAGAGCAATGTGGTTAGATGCATTGAAATTAAAAAGTAACATTAGTAAAAGAAGCGTTATTTGTTCTACTCATTTTAAAGAAGAATTTTTTGACCGCACGTCTTTAGTATGTGTAAGATTAAAAAACAATGCAATTCCACATGTAAGTGTCTTATATAAAACTTTTATATACATATATAGGAGAAGTATAGTTATAAACATAAGATTTTACAATAAATTATATAATATAGATCGTTGATGATAATACACTGCAAAGACGGAGATTGCCTCTGAGTTCTATTGAAAATCAAAAAACACGGTATACATATAACGTCGCTCAAGATGTATTGTTAGAAAAATGTAAGTAATAGAAATATTAAAACAATAATATATTTTCAGCATTTCTAAAGTGGATTTTAAACTTAAGAAAGTAATTCTTATATAATTATTTATAATTTATTGAATTAATTATGAAAGTTCCTATTGAAGTTCCTATCGAAGATCCTGTTGAAGTTCCTGTTGAAGTTCCTGTTAAAGTTCCTGTTAAAGCTTCTGTTGGAAAAAGAACTAGTGAAGATACACAGATTTGTGATGTAGCAAATGATGATGGACAGGTTATTAATAGTCGTAAGTTTCATTAATTATATACTTTTACATAATAATAATTTTATAATATTTTTGTGAGTAAAACATGCAAACAATTTTTATTGTAGGATTAACATGTGATAAGGAAACGAGAATTTCACCAGAAAGAATCTGGAATTCTCCTACAAAAAAAAATTCGAACATCAGCAAATATTACTATTACAAATTTGCGTAAAAAAATCAGAATATTAAAAAAAAGACTAAGAAAAAAAAACAAAAAAATTTTAATTATGGATAATATTCTCAACAAATTAAAAACAGAGAAATTAATTACTAGACAGTTCAAATCGTTATTTATGTTAGGTAAGGTAAATAAGAATGAGTTTGAAAAATTAGGCATGAGTGCAAATGTATCTTTGCCTAAAGTATATTCTCCTGAATTGCGTTCTTTTGCACTTACTTTGCATTATTACTCACCGCATGCTTATAAGTATGTAAGAACTCATTTCAAAAATTGTCTTCCTCATCCGAAAACTATCAGTGCATGGTATACATCTATTAATGGTTCACCAGGAATTAATATTGAAGCTTTAAATTGTATTAAAGAAAAGGCAGCTCTAGTTGATTATCCTCTATTTGCTTGTATTACATTTGATGAAATGACAATTAGAAAAAACATTGAATTTGATGGATCAAAATATTATGGTTATGTCTATTTTGGTTTTAATAATACATCTAACTGTGTGGAACCTGCTAAAGAAGTTTTAGTTTTTTTATTGGTATGCTTGAACCAAAATTGGAAAATTCCTATCGCTTATTATTTTACAAATGGTGTAAGTGCTTGTGAAAAAAAAAATCTTTTATTACGTTGTATATCAACAGTACATGAGTATAATATTAAAGTTGTTTCTGTTACCTTTGATGGTCTATCTACAAATTTTGCTATGGCACGTTTATTAGGAGCTTCTTTTCAATTAAATTTATTTCAGACATGGTTTAATCTATCCCATTCGTTGGATAAAATATTTTTATTTCTGGATCCAAACCACCTGCTTAAAATTATTCGAAATGTTCTTGGAGAGAAGTTGAATATGATTGATAAGAACAATAATATTATTTCGTGGGAATACATCAAAGAATTACATCGTTTTTACAAGATAAAGAAGGATTACACTTACAAGTAACACTACCCAAGTGTCAGACGCCGCTTTTTCTGAAATTTTGATATGTTGTAGTACACGAAAAACTAAGGGACACGTATTTTTTTTTATCGGCGGTAAAACGTTTTTAGGGGGTGAAACAGCCCCCCCAAAATAGGGGGTAAAACAGAAAAATTGCGATATCTTTGAGACTAGTGAAGCGAATTGAATGATTTTCAGTATAAAATTATGATTCAGTATAAAATTCCTTGTTGAAGTAGTAAGGAAAAACTTACTATAGTAATGAGGAAATTTACTATTCTAGTAAGTTTTACAATATTTTTTTATTGTCAAATGAATCAAGAAAACTTACTAGAATAGTAAATTTCCTCATTACTATAGTAAGTTTTTCCTTACTACTTCAACAAGGAATTTTATACTGAATCATAATTTTATACTGAAAATCATTCAATTCGCTTCACTAGTCTCAAAGATATCGCAATTTTTCTGTTTTACCCCCTATTTTGGGGGGGCTGTTTCACCCCCTAAAAACGTTTTACCGCCGATAAAAAAAAATACGTGTCCCTTAGTTTTTCGTGTACTACAACATATCAAAATTTCAGAAAAATCGGCGTCTGACACTTGGGTAGTGTTACTTGTGTAACGGTACGCCTTGCCTCGCGGGCCGGACTTAGCTCGCCGTGGTCAGGGTCGAAGAAGGCGTGAGACTCTGGTCTGTTTTGCACTGATTTTATTGTACAGATGGTGATGATGTATGTACAGCTGAGTGGTCGTGTATGAACAGAGTGGTGGTGATGTAGTGAGTGTGTGTCGCTGGGCGTGTGGTGGGAGGTACTGTGGCCTGTACAGTGGGGTGAGGGTGAGTGTGTGTGTATCTTCCTGGCGAACGGTGCGTACCTTATTATCTAGCGGGCGGTGCGGATCTAACGGTGCGGTACTTATTATCTAACGGTGCGGTACTTATTATCTAACGGTGCGGTACTTGTCATCTAACGGCGCGGCTATCTACATCGGCGGGCTGTCGGAAGCCCCGGTGCGTGGCGCGGTATCCTGGGGCTGCCAGGAGGAAGCCAGGCAATCGGTGGAAGTCGTGCCGGGTGCGCCCGACACGACGGTTGCACTCCGGGTGCGCCCGGATTGAGGCACGGGTGCTCCCGTGTCTCCGTGCGGAGCGGGTATCGGTATAGGACGGAAACCGGCCTGGGTGCGCCCAGGACGGCAGTTGCACTCCGGGTGCGCCCGGATTGAGGCACGGGTGCGCCCGTGTCTCCGTGCGGATAGATCGGGTGCTCCCGATCTGGAGGAATCGTGATCGTAGGTAGTAGGCCAGGTCTAGTCAGGAATAGGATCGGGACAGGACTGGTGCTTCGGTCTCGGAACGGCGCGCTTATATACCCACCCGGCGTGGGTAGCCGGGTGGGGAATCACGCGTGCGGGTCATGCCGCGTAAGGCACGCTAGCGACGTTGGACGCGTGATCGCGGCGTGCGGTTCGGTCGGAGAAGGGGCTAGTGGCGAGGCAGGTGCATCGCCACATCACCCCCCTCCGTTTGGGATTTTGCCAAGGGTAAAATAACACATTCCAATGCAGCGGCACTCTTTTATTTGCTTATCGCCGTCGGCAGGTCCGGAGTCGTCCCTCCGCGCTGAACCGGAGTATCCATTCCCCCGTGGGGGTACGGGCTCGGAACTTCCGATTCCGGTAGGCCGCCGACCATGGTACCGTGATCACTTCGCCGGTCGGCAGGGTGACCCGAGGATCCGGGGGTGTTGCCGTGGTCGGTGTTCCGGGCGGTGCGCTGGCGCGTGAGACGGTGGTGGCGGCACAGGCCGGGAGAGGCCGGGGCGGATCGCGGGTCCTGGGTGGCGAAGCTCCGGTGGGGCCCGGCGGACGCGCAAAAGCGCGATGAAGGGCTGCCTCCGGGGGTTCCGGCGTCCGAACGGGGGTTGCGGATCGCGACGTCCATTCTGCGGCCGGGGCTGACCGACGTCGGGGTGGTCGCTGAGCCGGTGGTGGGGTGGCCAGAAATTTGGCCCGTCGTCGAGCGGCGGCGTCGCCTCTCTGGATGGAGGTGCCCACTCGGGGCGGCGGGCGGTGCTCGGTGGTCGAGGGTGGCCTGGAGTGGTCCGGGCCGGGTTCCCGGTCGTCTAGGTCGGTGATGTCGCCGAAAAGCGCCTCGAGCAGTTGTCGCTGTCGTTGCTCCATATTCGAGCGTACTGGCGGGAATGCGGTCACGGTCGTGTTTATATACACGAGGCTGGGTAGGCGGTGGGCCGGGTGGTGTCGAGGCCTCATTGTTCCTGCTGTTGTGCTTTCGCCGGTGGTGGTGGAGCTTTCGGCTAAAGGTGCGTTTTCACCGGCGGCATTGGGCTTGCGGCTTACGGCGTGCTTTCATCGGCGGTGTTCGGATTTGTGTCCAACGGTGCGGCCTTCAAATCCTGGACGTGGATGTGTCGGTGCCAGCGTCCGCGTGCGTCCCGTAGATCGACGATGACGGGCGATATAACTTTCCGCACCTCCATCGGGCCACTGTATTTGGGGGCGAGTTTGGCGTTAAACCCTGTGGCCTTCTTCGAGAGTGGGTACTCCCGCTTCCACACCTGGTCGCCTATGCGAGGTCGCCAGTCCCGACGCCGCAGGTTATAATAGCCCTGTTGCCGTTGGAAGGCTCTAGCCATATTCACCCGGACTACCTCGAAGGCTTCCTCGAGTTGGCGGCGGAGTTGGTGGGGTTTGCTCCCGGTGGCCTGGCGTCGATCATCCGGATGCGGCAGGGCGAGTTCTCGGCCGTGATTCAGGTACGCGGGCGTGTACCCTGTGGCCTCGTGCCGGGCCGTATTGTAGGCCAGCTGGAGGGGGCCCAGCTTGTCGTCCCAGTGCCGATGATTTCTGCCCGTATATTGCGCGATCATGGTTTTAATGGAGCGGTTGGTGCGCTCCACTGGGTTGCAATGCGGGGCGTGCACTGGGGTGGTCCGATGGCGTATGTCGTGCGCCCGGAGGGCTTCGGCCAGCTGGGTCGACTTCAGCTGCGTCCCGTTATCTGAGATGATCCAGTCCGGGCACCCGTGTCGGTAGACCACCTGGGACAGGATCGCTTGGGTGACGGCCGGGGCGGTGGCTCGGTGCAGCGGTTGTAACTCGACCCACTTGGTGAAGCGGTCCTGCATCACCAGGAGCCAGGTGTGCCCTCGGGTGGAGCGGGGCAATGGGCCGATCAGGTCCAGTGTGACCTGCTGCCATGGGCCCTTGACCGGAGCCGTGTGTAGGTTTCCCGCGGGCCGGACGTTGGTTGCCTTGTGTGCCAGGCACGACGGGCACTTCTGCACGTATTGCGTGATCTCCCGGAACATACCCGGCCAATAAAATAGGCGTGCCATCCGAGCGATCGTTTTGGCCACCCCGAAGTGTCCTGCGGTGGGGTCGGTGTGGTGCCGCTCCAAGACCTGTGGTCGTTCTTCCTTTGGCACGCATCGCTTCCACTGTGTTGTGGGGTCGGCTTCCCGGAAGTCGGTGTCGTGTAGGATGTGTCGGAAGAGGTGGCCGTGCCGGAGCTGGTAGTCCGGGAAATCGGTCGGCCGCTGGGTCACGTCCCTCCGCAGTCGGTGATACCACGGGCACTTGGCGCCGGCTCGGACGACGCAGACCTCCGGTTGGCGGGAGAGGGCGTCCGCCACCTTATTTGAGCTCCCCTTCCGGTAACGGATCTCAAAGTCAAAACCCTGGAGCTCAAATAGCCAGCGGCCCAGACGGCCGGTCGGCTCTTCTAGCCGTTGGAGCCACTTCAGCGACTGGTGATCGGTCACTACCGTGAACGCGTAGCCCTCCAGGTAGCCCCGCATCTTACGGATCCCCCATACGACCGCGAGGCACTCCAGTTCGGTGGCGCTGTAGTTCTTCTCGGCCCCGTTGAGGGTTCGGCTGGCGTAGGCGACGACGCGTTCTCCGTTCTCTCCATGCTGGGTAAGCACGGCTCCAAGTCCTTCCCGGCTGGCGTCGGTCTGCAGGACGAATTTTCTTGAGAAGTCCAGACAGGCTAGCACCGGGGCCGTGGTGAGTGCGTCTTTAAGTGCCTGGAATGCGTCTTCCTCGGTGTTCCCCCAGGTCCAGCGGACCCCCTTCCGAGTCAGTCGGGTGAGCGGCGCGGCAAGCGTGGAGAAGTTGGCCACGAAGCGGCGGTACCACGACGCCATCCCTAGGAACTGCCGCACCTGTCGGATCGTCGTGGGCGTGGGCCAGCCAGCCACCGCGCTGACTTTCCCCGGATCGGCCCGAATCCCGTGGCCATCTACCACATGGCCCAGGTAGCGGAGCTGGCGACACCCGAATCGGCACTTCTCCGGATTCAGCTGGAGGCGGGCGTCCCGCAGCCGGTGGAACACTACGGCCAGGTGTTGTATATGCTCGTCCAGGGTGCGGCTGATGACGACAATGTCGTCCAGGTACACTAGTACGTGCGGTTCTAGTTCAGGCCCCAGGACGGTGTCGAGCAGGCGCTGGAATGTAGCCGGCGCGGAGTGTAGGCCGAACGGCATGACCCGGAACTGCATTAGCCCCTTCCCGGGTACGGTGAACGCGGTGATTGGGCGACTCTCCGGTGTCAGCGGGACCTGCCAGTACCCGCTTTTCAGGTCAAGGGTGCTAAGGTACCGGGCCCCTCGCAGCTTGTCCAACGTCGCCGCCACCTGGGACAATGGGTAGGCGTCTTTTTCGGTCACCGCGTTGACCCGGCGGAAGTCTATGCAGAACCGATGGGACCCGTCTTTCTTCTTCACCACCACAATGGGTGAACTCCAGGGCCCTTGGGAGGGTTCGATGACTCCCTCCTTTTCCATTCGCTCGACCTCTTGGTCGATGATGGCCTGCATGGCCGGGTTCCGCGGTCGATATCGTTGCTTTATGGGCAGTTGCCCGGCCTTGACCCGGATGTGGTGCTGTATCCGGTGGGTGGGTCCCTGGATCTCATTGAAACGGGCCAGCTCTTGGTCAATGAACGCGCTGAATTGGCGGTCTTCCTCGGCGGTCTGGGGTCCTAATCCGCTGGCGTAGGTGGTTTCGCAGGCGGAGCGTCCGGTGCCGAGAGCCCGGGGGGGAGCCGGCAAGGTGATTCCGAGGCGGGCCCACAGGTCCACGCCTATTAATACGGCGCTATTGGCCGAGGGGAGAACCAGGAATTCGTGCCGGTACGAGCGGTGCCCCATCTTCACGGGTAACGTTATGGCCCCGGGGATGTCGGCGGAGCCCCCGTTGGCCAGGCTGATCGTGTTGGTCCCCGGGTGGATCGCGTATCCTACGCTTTTGGCGTATTCGGCCGTGCTCTCGTCGATGAACGATACTTCTGATCCGGAGTCGAGTAGTGCGGTGAACTCCCGTCCGGCTATCCGGATGGGGATGTGTGGCCGCGGCTGGTACGTTATTTCGACGGGGTTGAGGACCGGGCGGCTGCGGCTTCTCCTCCGGTCCTGGTGTCGTTTCCCGGCGCCGGGTGGCAATCCCGGGTCAGCACCCCATCTTTCCCGCAGCGGGAGCAGAACTTCTGGGGCGGGCGCTGACACTGCTGTCGAGTGTGTCCTCGCTGCTTGCAGCGCCAGCAGCATTCCGCGCGGTTGTAGGCGGCCGCGATGGTGGGTGCCGGTTTCTCGGGTTTCCGTTCCCGGCGTTGCTGCAGGATGGCCTCGTACTCGGCCGCTCGGCTTTCCAGGTTCCCGACATCGGTGACGTCCTCCCGTCGTATGTACAGCTTGTAGTCGGGGCTCATGTTCTCATAGAGCTGCTCCAGCCGGTCCTCGGGTAAGAATCCGCCGGCCCGCCGCATGCTGGTCAGCACGGCGGTGGCATACTTGTGGAACGGCTCGTCCGCCTTTTGTACTCGGCCCTGGATCTCCCGCTTCTGCTGGGCGCGGTATCGGGGAGGCAGGTACTGCCGACGGAAGTCTTGCTCGAAGTGTTCCCAGGAGTCCCATAGCTCTCGGCGATTCCGATACCACAGCAGAGTGTCCCCGCGCAGGAGTTCGGGCAGCCCGAGTAGTAGCTGCTTGTCGGAGTAGCCGTAGCTGAGGCGCAGCTCCTCTATTCTCTCCAAGAATGCCCAGGGATCCCGGCCATCAAAATGGCACCCCCATTTGCGGATCTGATTCATGATCTTGGCCGGGTCTGGCGGGGTTGGTTCCTCGGTCGGCCGTATCTCGGGATCCGTTTCCCGGCTGGGTCCGGGCTCGGTCTTTCGTGTCGCCATGGGCTCGTATCCGGGGTTGTCTTCCACAAAGGTGCGCAGGCGCCGGCGTAGGTCGTCGATCGGGCCGGTCGGGTCGATGTCTAGGCGGTCGAGTTCGGCGGAAATCGTGGCTTTGTTCAGGCGGTATATCCAACTCGTCATGGGAGAGGGAAATTGTCAGTGACAAACCAGTGTCTCACGGAGCAGGTCCCTGTTCGGGCGCCATGTAACGGTACGCCTTGCCTCGCGGGCCGGACTTAGCTCGCCGTGGTCAGGGTCGAAGAAGGCGTGAGACTCTGGTTTGTTTTGCACTGATTTTATTGTACAGATGGTGATGATGTATGTACAGATGAGTGGTCGTGTATGAACAGAGTGGTTGTGATGTAGTGAGTGTGTGTCGCTGGGCGTGTGGTGGGAGGCACTGTGGCCTGTACAGTGGGGTGAGGGTGAGTGTGTGTGTATGTGCGTGTGTATCTTCCTGGCGAACGGTGCGTATCTTATTATCTAGCGGGCGGTGCGGATCTAACGGTGCGGTACTTATGAGCTAACGGTGCGGTACTTATCATCTAACGGTGCGGTACTTATTATCTAACGGTGCGGTACTTATTATCTAACGGTGCGGTACTTATCATCTAACGGCGCGGCTATCTACATCGGCGGGCTGTCGGAAGCCCCGGTGCGTGGCGCGGTATCCTGGGGCTGCCAGGAGGAAGCCAGGCAATCGGTGGAAGTCGTGCCGGGTGCGCCCGACACGACGGTTGCACTCCGGGTGCGCCCGGATTGAGGCACGGGTGCTCCCGTGTCTCCGTGCGGAGCAGGTATCGGTATAGGACGGAAACCGGCCTGGGTGCGCCCAGGACGGCAGTTGCACTCCGGGTGCGCCCGGATTGAGGCACGGGTGCGCCCGTGTCTCCGTGCGGATAGATCGGGTGCTCCCGATCTGGAGGAATCGTGATCGTAGGTAGTAGGCCAGGTCTAGTCAGGAATAGGATCGGGACAGGACTGGTGCTTCGGTCTCGGAACGGCGCGCTTATATACCCACCCGGCGTGGGTAGCCGGGTGGGGAATCACGCGTGCGGGTCATGCCGCGTAAGGCACGCTAGCGGCGTTGGACGCGTGATCGCGGCGTGCGGTTCGGTCGGAGAAGGGGCTAGTGGCGAGGCAGGCGCATCGCCACACTTGTTAGCGAACAAATTGCGGTCTGTACATATTAATTTTTTTAAACAGAAAATGAAAGTACGTTTAGCTGTGCAAACATTTAGTAAATCAGTAGCGGATGCTTTGCAATTTTGTAAAGACGATTTAAAATTAAAAGAATTTCATGGATGTGAGACAACAATATATTTTATTCGTTTAATGAATGATTTATTTGATATTTTTAATAGTCGAAATATGAAACAATATGGATATAAAGCACCGTTACACCATATAAATAAAGATATTGTATTTCAAAAATTAGACGAATGTTGCAATATCTTAAAGAATTAAAAGATAATCATGGAAATTTACTTATCCAATCTCGTAGAAACGTTGCATTTTTAGGTTTTTGCATTTCAATTACTAGTTTAAAAGAATTATACTCTATTCTTTGCGAAGGTGCAAACTTATCATTAAACTATTTGTGCACATATAAATTTAGTCAAGATCATGTAGAACTGTTATTTGGTGTTATAAGATCTCAATTTGGTAATAATAATAATCCTAGCGCTAGGTAGTTTCGAAGTGCTATGAAAAAAATTTTAACACATTTAGAATTAACACCAGATTCATCTGGAAATTGTGTTCCTTTAAAAAATATTAATATTTTACAATTTGCTACTTCCTCAAAAGCTAAAAATTTTTTGTCTGATGATTCATTATATAACGATAATGAAGACGATATTATATTAGATTCCAATACAAATATATTAACAAAATATTCACGCAGTGTTATATCATATATTTCAGAGTTTATTGTAAAATTAAAAAAAAAACAATACATTGTACATATTGTATTGACGCATTAACAGAACTGCCAAAAGATATTTATAATCATGAATTAATTTCTATAAAGGATGAAGGAGGCTTACTTTATCCCTCAAATGATGTTATTTTAATCTGCGAAAAATGCGAGAAACTTATTTGCATGATTATAAAAGAAAACAATTCTAAATATTTACATCCTAAATACAATGTTCAATTTTTTCTTACCAAAATTTTGTTTTCTTTGGTTGAACAAAATACAATATTTCGAAATTACATGAACACAGTTTAGATCATATTGGAACCAAAAATCATATTGTTTATTTAATTAGAGCAATTGCAGAAAATATATAAAAATTCGATTACATTATATATGTAAAAACTTAAACGAATTTGCAAAAAGCGATCGTCATCGTTTTAATAAAATAATATTATTTAAAGGTCAATAGTCAATAGTATATGAAATCTAATACTTAAGTTTTAAATTAAGAATTTTTTTATGTTAAAATTATATAATTAAGAGTTTGCATTACGAGTTTATGAGAGTATATCTTTCATGTAATTTTTGTTTTCATATAATTTTATATATTTTATTTGTCATATTTTATAGATATAAAATACATATGTATCTATCTAAAAAATAGTGTTTCTTTTTACTTATTTATGTAACATTTTTTATATTATATTTTTTATTATATATTGTGTTTATTTTAATTTATATTATTTTTTATATTTAAAAAAATGTTATTTTTATTTGCATTTAAGTGTTTTTACGCACGCGCGCGCGCGCACACACCACACACACACGCACACGCACACACACACACACGCACACACACACACACAACGTACAAATATACTTGTAAAAATTATAAATACTTTATTATTTTTTTGTGGCTATTGAAATATTTTTTGAATATAGCGGTACTATGGTAGTAATATGGCGACAGCTTTCTCTCCCCTTCCGGCCGATGCGGCACCCCCCTTGTCTGTAACGCTCCCTCCTGTCATTCTTACCTCCATGGTTGTATATGGTATAGGCACAGATGGGTCTTTGAGATATTGAAAATAACAGCAGTTGCGGTTACTCATATTTTTACCACTATACAAAAAAATGTATGCGCACACAGAATTTACACTGAATCACAGAATCGCAGAATCGCAAAATCGTAGCACTTATCACGAGTTGAACACTCTTTTGACTCAAACTCGAACAGAACAATTGCTTACGCGTGCAGCGTTGCGAATGTAGAACATTGCCAATTGGCTATCGTGTCACACCTTAATGTACGGTATAGCCAATCAACTTCCGTAACACGTAGCCACTGAAAATCTATACTATATGTTACGTATACTATAGATTTTTAGCGGCCGGTGTGCATCCGTGTGATATTTCTAAACGCAGCCCTGTATGCAACAAGTCATATCTTGCTTAGACCATCATCAGTATTGTGTATAACGTATCCATGTGTGCGCAAGAAAAGTGAATAAGTAAAGTTTTATTGTTTTATTTATTATGTGCTAAAACTAAATAAAGTTTTATTGTTTTATACATTTTGTTTGACTAATAGAAAATGGAAAAGAGACTCTTGATAAACAATAAATCATGCATTTTAGTGGAATTTACAAATGAAGAGGAAGCATTAGGCATAGGATATACATGTTGGCTAAATAAAAGTATAAATGAAGAAGAACTAAATAATATTATTGAAAAGAAAAAAGAGGTAGAAATATTTTGGCCAAAATGTGATATACAATCAGCCGGAAAAATGAAAAAAATCTTGAAAAATTTAACAGACAATGACTGGGAGATACACGCCGTAAAGATTCTTGGATTTGGTGGTAATTATTTATAAAAACTAATATTTTAATCATTAACAAAATTTGAGATCTATCACAATATAGATTATATTAATAATATAACAAAATTATAGAATACACGATCTGTTTCTCTT
>CABEGB010000439.1:0-35569 GCA_901521435.1 Crematogaster levior | reverse complement strand
CTTTTCTTCCACCACATTGTTGGCTATAAAATACATTTCTAAACGCTCAACGTAAGTCTCCCAGTCATCTTGGCCCAACACAAATTCTAGTTTGCTAGCCTTGGCCATACTTGTATGTGACGTATTCCGTTCGTTTGTCCCTCTTTCGTCTGCACTTAATTGTAAAGTATACTGTTCGATTGTCTCTTCTCTTTCTCGCCTGGCTCGTATACACCTGCCGATGAGCCTGTTTGTTTTGATTTTTTTGTCCTCCTTGCCTTCGTGATACTCTTCACTCTCGCTGTTATTGTCCTCCTTCCTTCTTCTTCCCGATTGCTCTTGCTCCAGTTCGATTGGTCTCTCCTCTTTTCGGAATTTGCTCAGAATTTTCCGTAGGGTGTCTAATTTTAACGATTTTAGTATGTCGGATTCCCTCGCGAATGTTTTTAATTCTGCAACTATCTCTTCTTTATTGAGCTTGTAGATGTCTATTGTACTCGAGTCTTCCGACTCCCTCGCTCGGATGCTTGAACTAGCTTTGCCCGCCATACATTTTCCTTGTTTTCTTTTACACCGGGTACTTTTTCACAAGTGGTCCTCGTCGCCGTAATAAATGACACCAACCGCGTTTCTAGTTAGAAAACGTTTATTCTGGATGTACAACAATACTGATACTGAGAACGATCCGCTCGCTACGCTCATCGGGAGAGACTGATTTATATTTCGCATTCGGCACGGTTCAGGGCCAACAATGTTTCTTAAATAAGAGGGCAGCAGCTCTCAAGACAATCCTGATATACTACAAATATAAAACAGCGTTATTATCTCTTAGAAATTCAGAACTGAAGATTCCGTCACTCGGAATAGGTACGTCATCTTTCACTACGTTAAACTTTGTTACTTTACCCAATATTGTAAAAGTTACAGATCCTTGTGTCGTAACGGGGTTTTTGGTAATACCTCTTAGAGTCAAAATATCGCTTAAATCTATAGGAATATTATTCAAAATTCTAGATTTAATTATGTTTATGACAGAACCAGAATCGATCATAAAACTACAATATCCTCTTATATGTTTATTGGTTAATATTATTTTTGGCAAAGGAGTGGTTACCCCTGGGTTTGCTACCACTACCGTTGCATCTGGAATAAATTTTGTAACCTGATTACTGTTAATAAAGCTCAACCATCGATTATTATTGGTTCCGCTGGTACTTCTATCGGGAGCGCTGTTGTTCGGGCCGTGTCCCCAGTCGCGCTCGCTACCGGGCGACCTTCTGAGTTTCCCGTGTTTTGTATGAAATTTCGATATGCCAATTTTTTGCAGTTGGATATGTTATGTCCAGGGAAATTGCAGTATTGACAAACATCAGGAGAATTTGGACCTGGTTGACCGGGAATTAGTGGTTTAATCCAGGGTTGCAACACCGGGTTGGGATTTTTTAATATTGATTTCGGGGGGGCGGTATCCTGGACCCAGGGTTGGGTCATTCGACCATTTTCTAGGATTTTTTACAGTATTTTACAGTATTTTACTACTAAAAACCCTAGAAAATGGTCGAATGACCCAACCCTGCCTGGACCTTTAGGCTTGAAATATCTGAACGAGGTAGAGGATTAACCTTTTGGAAATGTTGACACTCACGCGCTTTTTCTGCATTCAAAGTTTTCGAAATCTTAACGGCCCACTCGATAGCTTCATCTAAATTACGAATCTGTGTTCCATACGAGTTATTATATTTGATGGCAAACCATTAATAAAAGCTTCTAACACTTCTTCATCGATTTCTTCCGTGAACGTGCGACTCAAACCTTTACTTTGGCGTCTATTTCCATCTAATATGGCAGATTTCAAATCTTTTATCCTCCCGGCATATTTCAAAATTGTTTTAGTTAGTAATTTATAAGTATTAGCAAGCTCACCCCGATACTGAGCAATTGATTTATTTGGTGCAAATATTGTTCTTAATTTGTCTAATAGATCAACGACACGAGTATACATATTTCCTTCGACAACTTGGTTCGAAGCATCACCTTCTAATTTATTAACAATAAATTGTACCAATTGAGGTTCTTGCACGGAGGATAATAAGTCACGAGCACGTTCACAGGAGCGAGCAAATTGAAACAGAGATTTTATATCCATCGTAAACAGGGATATTAGCAACTACATCTTTTAACTTTAGAGTTGGCAATGATACTGGTATATCGTCTTGAATTGGCACATCCTGGTATTCTCCAAAGGCGGATGCAGCTCGCGAAGTTTCATTTACACGTTCCAACATATTTATTTGTTTTGGTAATTTTCTCAATTGAGATAGTTCACTTTGTATTTTAGAGAGTACTTGTACGAGCGATTTCGCATCGCCGGTACGTTTCTCCATTTCTTCGCGTTCACGTTACAAAGATTGATGTTGCGCGCGCAGCTGCTTTTCGCGATCGTCTAATTGTTTTTGTCTTATTTCAAATTCGGTTTCGGCTGTCGCTGATCCGTGTGAACGAGTTGAATGTGCCATTTCAAGGTATAAAAATAATTTACAGATTACAAATAAACGATAAAATAAATGATAAAATTTGGTACCTGAATATTATTAACGAAATGATTTGACGGTAGATCACAATTAACATCCCACGCCACATCCGCTGCCACCAAATTAATATGTTACGTCTGATCAGACAATTAATGACGTAACGACGTTAACGACGTTCTCCCTTTTTTTGTCACCCTGCCTTCACCGGGTTTAACGGGATGAGGGAGTGAATGATCCTTTCGTCAAATCAGATGGAATTTTATGCTTTCCTTTTAATAGAGAGAGTTACAAAATTCGGCAGTAAAGTCTTCTTGTCTTTTACAATGAGACACGCAGCTGAAGACGTGCTGTCCTTCTGAAGTCAACTACACGACTCCCTGCGGCGGTTCCAGTGGTTCCTCTTTGTCCGCTTTTCTTCTTTGTGCGTCCAGTGGGCTTCCCGGTATTTTGCAGATAACAACGGTGGCGTGATTTTGATACTGCTTCCGCGGCGGTCGTTTGATGCGTCATAATCAACGCTTGCTTATTTAATAGCTTATATCTAGATACCCTATCGAACTGAACGTGATATAAAATCGTTCCTAAACTATTACAAAACTTATAATACTTATAATACTATAATGCATAATTATTAATAAGCTTATAATACTATGCTACAAAACTTATAATAATATATAGATTTCGCAAAAGTATTAATTCATAAAGACATAAAATATCTAAATGGCATAAGTATCATTCTATAACTATTATAAAAATATTCTAATATTAACTAAGTTCATAGAATGGTTGAATACGAAATTACAAAATATTAGTGTAGTAACGACTGGTGACGCGATAGCTCCTAATATTGGCCTAGTTTACATCATGCACTTGATACGCGTATCAAGTAGTGTATTTCAGTTGATCAGCCAATAGCTGAATAAATGTACTAGTTACTTACTATTTGATACGCGTATCAAATGCACGATGTAAACTAGACCATTAAGGGGATACTGGGGTTGTCTGTTTTACCTACAAAATTACTAGAATTTTCTAACACACGGCATTTTATATTGGCTGTATAGAATTAAAAATCCTTTTCTAGGATTAAAGTATACATCTAAACGAAGTGCGCTTGCCTCCTATATACATTGAAAAAGATAAAAAGTAATAAAAAGTATAAATTCACATATCCATTTACCGACTTTCTAAATTAACATGGCGTCTCGACCTGTCAACTCGAGAAAATATTCGCTTCGTATAAAAGTTATGTAGCTTTTATGCACAAAACAATACCCAAGCGCACTGTAGACGGCCCAGTAGAACATTGTAAAATTGTATAAACTGAGCCCAGTGGTCTAATTAATAAATGCCATGTGTTAGAAAATTTCAGTTCCTGTGCGCCGAAATATCGGTACAACAGAGTGAAAAAAGTAACAAATTTAGTTCATAGATATTGTAGTAGAGGGTGTTGCAATCAGGAGCAAAAATCGCACATCACGCACACGAGGAAAAAGCCCATGTACGTGTGCGCTCGGCGTTCGGTTAGCTTCGGATAGTAGAAGAGCGCAGACATATCTTCCGTCTCCTTCTCTTTCTCTTTCTCTCGCTACGGCTGACACGCTTGGCGATCGAGAACAATTATTTCTTACAAGGAGATGGTTAAGCTTCCCACCTGAGATTTAGCTAAATTTTAGAATGTTATTACATACTGATACCTCTCCTACTAATATAAAATATGGTACAATAACTCGTACCATTATTTTACAAGAAATAATTGTAAAGTTAGTCATGTACGTAATCTACCGATTCGATAAACCTACTTTTCAAGCAATGAGCGTGGTCGTGTTAGTAAGTCGAGCGGCTAGAATGCTGGAGATCACGAGTTCGAAACAATCCTTTTTTTCTATTTCTTAAAAAAATTTTTTTTAATGTGTCTAAATAATTTATTATGCAATATATTTAACCTATATTAATCGTTAAAAAATATTATATTTATATAATAAAATTATATATAATTATAATATTTTATATTTTATTTTGTTTTATTTTTTTAATATTACATTTATATAATATTTTTTAAGGATTAATATAGGTTGAATATATTGCATAATAAATTATTTAGACACATTAAAAAAAAATTTTTTTTAAGAAATAGAAAAAAAAGGATTGTTTCGAACTCGTGATCTCCAGCATTCTAGCCGCTCGACTTACTAACACGACCACGCTCATTGCTTGAAAAGTAGGTTTACCGAATCGGTAGATTACGTACATGATTGACTTTACAATTATTTCTTGTAAAATAATGGTACGAGTTATTGTATCATATTTTATATTAATAGGAGAGGTATCAGTAGGGTAATTCCATTTTAAATGACCGAATGCCGTTTGCAGGACCATTTTATATTTCCTCAATAATTTTTTCACGAATTCCCTATAGCTTTAAGAGTACAAAAATAATTTTTTTAAATTTTTCCATGAAGTTTCCATTCATATATAAATAATGTAACTTACGTTGAGAGGGCTATTTGAGCAAAATTTTAGTAATATTCAACGGATCATAACTTTTAACTCGATTGAGATGCAAGGCTCAGCCTGGGCTCATTCGAAAGCTTAAGACTTGTACTTTTTCATGTGTATGGCGATTAAGTCCCAACTGAAACCATTACTCCTTAAAATCAGTGTTGAAAATTGTCTATAAAAATGCATATTCACAATATTTTGCCTGCCATTAGAACATAGACCAGTTCGAAATTAGTGGCCAATATTATATTGAAAATTTATATGCATATGGGTACTCAAAAAAAAAAATTATAAGAACTCATCATTTCATCCCCTTCACAATATACCACCCCTCGTAATTACGTGTTTATGTAAAAGGTAGCATTTTCGAAGCCCAAAAAGTACATGTGGGGGAGGAACAAAAAAAAATTTTTTTAACGGAAATTTTAGCATTTTATGTCTGCTTTCAAGAAAAAAAAACATCAACTTGTGAATCGCAGTCCTTCAAAAGTTGCGAGCACTTAAGTAACATTAAAAACTGCCCCGACAAATAGTTACCGCTGCCGTAAGGTAACACGTAAGCGTATAGTATGTAGTGGCGTATAAGTAACTGCAATTCATGAATATTAGTGTCCTGTTACACAGACCTATATGTATGTTAGTAATAACTCGTAATTGTTTTACGAAAGATCTGCATCAATTGAAGATGCATTTTTAGAATACTTATCTCTTAATATCTTCATAGGGCTTGTATATAAACATAATAATATTCATCATTTGATGTATATTAATAATTAAAATTTAAGAAGGGCTGCAGAATTAATAATAACAATCACGAATTTTGCGCAACATTGGATTCTTACTTCACAACGTATCCGGAACACATTTCACAAAAAAAAAGAAATTATTTTGACAAAAAATTTTGACATTAAAAAATTCCGAAAACGTGTACTTTTCAGGAGAATGACCCATATGTATGTTAAAAATAATTACTATTTTTACAACTTATTATTACCTGTTACTATTCATTACTAACACACGTTATAAGGTTATAAGGTTATAACGTGTGTTAGTAATGAATAGTAACAGGTAATAATAAGTTGTAAAAATAGTAATTATTTTTAACATACATATGGGTCATTCTCCTGAAAAGTACACGTTTTCGGAATTTTTTAATGTCAAAATTTTTTGTCAAAATAATTTCTTTTTTTTTGTGAAATGTGTTCCGGATACGTTGTGAAGTAAGAATCCAATGTTGCGCAAAATTCGTGATTGTTATTATTAATTCTGCAGCCCTTCTTAAATTTTAATTATTAATATACATCAAATGATGAATATTATTATGTTTATATACAAGCCCTATGAAGATATTAAGAGATAAGTATTCTAAAAATGCATCTTCAATTGATGCAGATCTTTCGTAAAACAATTACGAGTTATTACTAACATACATATAGGTCTGTGTAACAGGACACTAATATTCATGAATTGCAGTTACTTATACGCCACTACATACTATACGCTTACGTGTTACCTTACGGCAGCGGTAACTATTTGTCGGGGCAGTTTTTAATGTTACTTAAGTGCTCGCAACTTTTGAAGGACTGCGATTCACAAGTTGATGTTTTTTTTTCTTGAAAGCAGACATAAAATGCTAAAATTTCCGTTAAAAAAATTTTTTTTTGTTCCTCCCCCACATGTACTTTTTGGGCTTCGAAAATGCTACCTTTTACATAAACACGTAATTACGAGGGGTGGTATATTGTGAAGGGGATGAAATGATGAGTTCTTATAATTTTTTTTTTTGAGTACCCATATGCATATAAATTTTCAATATAATATTGGCCACTAATTTCGAACTGGTCTATGTTCTAATGGCAGGCAAAATATTGTGAATATGCATTTTTATAGACAATTTTCAACACTGATTTTAAGGAGTAATGGTTTCAGTTGGGACTTAATCGCCATACACATGAAAAAGTACAAGTCTTAAGCTTTCGAATGAGCCCAGGCTGAGCCTTGCATCTCAATCGAGTTAAAAGTTATGATCCGTTGAATATTACTAAAATTTTGCTCAAATAGCCCTCTCAACGTAAGTTACATTATTTATATATGAATGGAAACTTCATTAAAAAATTTAAAAAAATTATTTTTGTACTCTTAAAGCTATAGGGAATTCGTGAAAAAATTATTGAGGAAATAAAAACTGGTCGAGCAAAAAATTCTTTTGAAATTGGGCGATTTAAAATGGAATTACTCAGTATGTAACAACATACTGAAATTTAGTTAAATCTCAGGTGGGAAGCTTGACCATCTCCTTGTAAGAAATAATAGTTCTCGAATCTCGATCGCCAAGCGTGTCAGCCGTAGCGAGAGAGAGAGAGAGAGAAGGAGACGGAAGATATGTCTGCGCTCTTCTAGCTAGCTGAGCGCACACGTACATGGCTTTTTACTCGTGTGCGCGCTACATCACGCACACGAGGAAAAAGCCGTGTACGTGTGCGCTCGGCGCTCGGCCAGCTAGAAGAACACGGACATATCTTCGCATTATAAATTTTTATACATACATACATACATACATACATAAACACACATACCGTATATGTTACGTACATTTTCAACATAAAAGCACATACATCTTAATATTTATTATATTTGTTTTATAATACAAATTTTTATGATATTATATATATATATATACAGTATGTGTGAATTAACGTGGCCCGTAGTGATTTATTGCGAAGTTAATGGGTTTAGAAGAAAATAGTCCAAACAAAAATTGTATGGTTACAAGGGGGACATAATATAATGAAACTTGTTCAGTTACAGGTGGCGCCACTTTTGAGATATCTTGATGGAAGCTATTTTTGTAAATGGAAGTTGATTTTTTTTCCTAATAAAAGTTGTAGCAGATATTGAAACGAATACAATGGTTTTTGTATTTTTTTATTCGGATCATTTTTGACCGAGTTACAGCGCTTTAAAGTTTCAATATTGCCAAAAACTGCTGTATTTGTCTTGATGCCAGCCACTTCTATTTGAATCCCAAAAAATGCAACAAAGAACAAAGAACAATCGATTTACTTTTTTTAAGTAGAATTGTACATTTATTATTTTAATATTACAGTTATAAAGTAATTTTAATATTTCTTTTTCCCTTCGACATAGCCGCCGTCATGTAGAATGCACTGCTGCAATCTTCTCATCGTCTCCTTTTCGACGTTTTTTAACATTTCGGGGGTCACGTTGTCGCAGGCGGACCTTATTCTTTGCTGAAGGTCATTGACATCTGTCACTGGAACCTTATAAATAATTTGTTTTAAGTAACCCCATAGAAAAAAATCGCAAGGCGTCAAATCAGGGGACCTCGGAGGCCACGTAACAGGCCCACCATGCCCAATCCACCTATTATGGAAATTAATATTTAGCCAATTTCTGACCAGAATGGCCCAATGTGGTGGTGCTCCATCTTGTTGGAACCAAAAGTCCCTTCTTGTTGCAAGTGGCATATCATTTAAATATTCCGTCAAATTCATTTGTAAAAAATTCAGGTATGCTGTACTATCTATGGCTCTATCAAAGAAGAATGGACCCACTATTTTGCGCTTATGTATCCCACACCATACCATGACTGATGTCCTGTATTGCATGTTATTTTCTTGCACCCAATGTGGATTTTCTTTTGCCCACATTCTGGAATGTTGGTGACAAGCCATTCCATTTGTGTAAAAAATACATTCATCAGTAAACATAATTGACTTTAAAATGTCAGTATTCTCTATAATCCACATGGCGAATTCTATACGAGGTCCGTAATCACGCTCCAGTAGTTTGTGGACAGTCGTAGGTTTGAATGCTTTAAGCTTATGTTTTTTCAAAATTTGCCTAACAACCCACTTTGATACTCCAGAATTAGCTGATACTTGTCGAATGGACATCTTTAGAAATTCTGAAAATGCTGCCAATACATCTATTTCGGTATCTTCAGTCCATGAAGACGTCCTTTGTTCTCGTTTTTTCAATACAGAACCAGTCTCCTTAAAGAGATCAACGACCATTCTAATCTATCATAAAAATGGAAAATATTTTACTATGCCAAATCGACAAGTATTATTAGCAACTGCAGCGAGAAACTTACCTGTTTACGAGACGGAATTGGTCTATCAGGATGTCGTAAATGAAAAGTGTCTGCAACTTCTTGATACGTAGCGTGATTAGAACCACGATTAGAAGCACAAATTCAATTTTCTCTGCCATCGTAAAAGTAGACATTATTAAGCAATTTAATGTTTCATTACACAGTGCTGAACTTATTTGATCGATATTTCACGATAAACTAACTTACTTCAGTTAAAACTGAATTATTCCGTAAAGAAAAAACCGGCGAACTTAGCATTTATTTGTTTACATTTGGCAGTTCGTTCGTGTTTATGTTTTTGCATTCACTATGTTCATATTTGAGCATACGCTCGTATTTGTGTTTATTATGTACGTATTATGCCTACGGAACTGAAGTGTTTTAGTTTATCGTGAAATACCGTCATCGTAAGGTTCGCCAACATGACCCCCGAAATGTTAAAAAACGTCGAAAAGGAGACGATGAGAAGATTGCAGCAGTGCATTCTACATGACGGCGGCTATGTCGAAGGGAAAAAGAAATATTAAAATTACTTTATAACTGTAATATTAAAATAATAAATGTACAATTCTACTTAAAAAAAGTAAATCGATTGTTCTTTGTTCTTTGTTGCATTTTTTGGGATTCAAATAGAAGTGGCTGGCATCAAGACAAATACAGCAGTTTTTGGCAATATTGAAACTTTAAAGCGCTGTAACTCGGTCAAAAATGATCCGAATAAAAAAATACAAAAACCATTGTATTCGTTTCAATATCTGCTACAACTTTTATTAGGAAAAAAAAATCAACTTCCATTTACAAAAATAGCTTCCATCAAGATATCTCAAAAGTGGCGCCACCTGTAACTGAACAAGTTTCATTATATTATGTCCCCCTTGTAACCATACAATTTTTGTTTGGACTATTTTCTTCTAAACCCATTAACTTCGCAATAAATCACTACGGGCCACGTTAATTCACACATACTGTATATATATATATATATATATATATATATATATATATTATATATTGGTTTAAAAATAATTTCATAGGACTAATAAGATATTTGCGATTAAAATCACACTAATAAGCACGTGAGAAGAGATCTATCGAGTCGACATCGAATTTACATAAATTGCATCAATCGATATCAATTTAATGTCGATTTGATGGTTATTTCTCACTGGGGATATAAATTGGATAATTTTTAACTAGATTAACCATACATATTTAATTAAAAGTAATCCGATTTATGTCATGTTTGGTGTCATTTTAATCGTGAAAATCTCATTAATCCATTAAAATTATTTTTAAATCAATAAAATGAAAAATAAATGTTCTAGGTTTCATTTAATTCGATGTTTACTTTTCATAGATAAGTGAGCTCTTTAAAATCCTTCGATGCTGGAGCTTGAGGAAAGCGAGAGAGAGAACGAGTAAGGAGCAAGCGAGATGGCCAACATCAAAGAGAGTTCCGAAGTCTCGACGCGAGCCTATCTTAATCTCCAATCTTTCGTATTATATTTCATCTTACTATAGAAAATAAAATTTTTACATTTCGCATTTTATCGGTCTGAAAATAATTGTAATGGATTAATGAGATTTTTGCGATTAAAATGACATCAAACACGACATAAATCGAATAATTTTTAATTAATAAATTAAATTGATAAATAATTAATATAGTTTGATTATGTAACTCGATTTATGTCGTGTTTGATGTCATTTTAATCGCAAAAATCTCATTAATCCATTACAATTATTTTCAGATCGATAAAATGCGAAATGTAAAAATTTTATTTTCTATAGTAAGATGAAATATAATACGAAAGATTGGAGATTAAGATAGGCTCGCGTCGAGACTTCGGAACTTTCTTTGATGTTGGCCATCTTGCTCCTTACTCGTACTCTCTCTCGCTTTCCTCAAGCTCCAGCATCGAAGGATTTTAAAGAGCTCATTTATCTATGAAAAGTAAACATCGAATTAAATGAAACCTAGAACAATTATTTTCCATTTTATTGATTTAAAAATAATTTTAATGGATTAATGAGATTTTCACGATTAAAATGACACCAAACATGACATAAATCGGATTACTTTTAATTAAATATGTATGGTTAATCTAGTTAAAAATTATCCAATTTATATCCCCAGTGAGAAATAACCATCAAATCGACATTAAATTGATATCGATTGATGCAATTTATGTAAATTCGATGTCGACTCGATAGATCTCTTCTCACGTGCTTATTAGTGTGATTTTAATCGCAAATATCTTATTAGTCCTATGAAATTATTTTTAAGCCAATATATATATATTGTTGCGACCGCTCTTGCGACCCGATGTGTTTCGCGTCGCCATGCGTTCCCCGGCAACGAGCGTCCCCCAGCAACGAGCCGTTTGTTTGTTTAACAGCGATGTTGTTGTTAGATTCGGTTCCTTGTAACGAAGAGACGTGCTCTCTTCTACGGAGTACTATTAAAGAGTTCTTTAAATCTACGAAGCCGTGTTCTCATTCCGCCTCGGCGGGAAGTCGCGAGTGCCGTGTGAGACTGAGTGCGAGAGTGTGCGACCGCGGAAGTGTCCTTCCGGGCGCGGAGCGCAACATTTTGGGGGCTCGTCCGAGTTTCGGACGGACTACGAGCTCTCCTGAGATATTTCGAGGGAGATGGCGACGGCGCACTCTCCGGCGAAGACTCGCTCCCGAGCCGCGGTGACGGCTACGACGGAGCCGAGTCCTTTTGAGGCCGTCCTCCAGGAGCTCCGACAGCTGCGCGAGGAACGTCGTCAGGAGCAGACGAAATTTCAACACTTCCGGGACGATATGGTGACCCGCCTCAGGGAACGCGATGCAGCTTTCTTGCGTCTCGAGGAGCGACTCGTCGAGAAACAGCTAAGTCTCTCCAATAATGTTCTTTCCTCCGGCGATCCTTGCAAAATGTCGAGTTTAGCCGGCGCGGGCGAGGGCGTGTGTGCGGGGCATGCGACGCGATCTTTAAAGTTAAAGCCTGACGTTTACGACGGGACGGCGCCGCTTCGTGAGTTTCTATCGCAATTCTCGTTGATTGCGCGCGCGAATTTGTGGACAGAGACGGAGAAGACGGTTGTGCTAGCGTCGTCTTTGCGGGGAAAGGCTCGCGCGCTTCTCGACTCCTGCGCCGACGGAGCGGAGCCTGTTTCGTACTCGGAATTAAAAGCGAAGCTCGAGCTGCGTTTTGTCGCGGTCTCTGCAGAATTATTATTCGCAGTTTACGAAGCAGTTTAGAAAGCAGCGGTTCGGGGAGGATTTCGCTTCTCTAGGGGCGGAATTGGAGAGATTGTCGCGCCTCGCGTATCCCGAATGACCACATCCCGTGCGAGACAAAATTGCGTGTGCGCAATTCATTTCCTCTCTTACTGAGGCAAATATAAAAAGAACTCTCCAGCTCGAGGGGGTGACGTCTCTGAGTGTGGCAATTGAGAGGGCGAAGGCCATTAAGTGTATTCAGGAGAGTTGCTCGGAGCAGAGAAGGGGGAAAATTATTTTTCTGGAAAAAGAGGGGAGGAAAATTTCTATTCTGCGGGGGAAAGAAAGGAGACGTTTGGTGGTCGTGCTTTTAAGGGCGCGAGGGGTAAGGACGGAAACCTAAAAGAAAAGAACAAATTTATTAAGGGGGACAAATTCAACGAGGGAAGGGGGCGTGACAGCAGAGAATGTTGGCAATGCGGAAAGGCCGGACATTTCCGTTTTGAGTGTCCCGGCAAAACGGGAAACAAGGAATAGTCGAGCTTGGTGGGGCGGGTTCGGCTAGGAAGTTGAGAGCCCCAGTCGCGAGAAGTGGAAATTTTTATAATTTAAACAGAATTAATCGGGATTTGGATTACTACTGTTATGAGGGGATTGCGAATGAAAAAAGTTGTGTTTTTAAAATAGATACGGGCTCTGACGTTTCGGTTATAAATAAAAATTTTGTGGAAAAGTCGGAATTGGTGGAAGAAAGCTGCTCTTTGAAATATCCCACGGGGGAAAGGTTTTCGGTGAAACAAAGAGCAGTTGTGAAAGTGCGTATTGGGGAAAATTTTGTAGAATTTCCCATGCTTGTCGCTGAAATTTCAGATGACTGCATTTTGGGGGTTGATTTTCTTGTGCGGTTGAAACTAGGAAATATCTTTGACTCTGTTTTCGGAAGGAATTCTATAAAAAGATGCGGACGCTTAATAAACTCTAATATTCCCTCGAATTTTGAGAGTCTTCTGGAGAAAAATTCTCGCGAGTTGAATGAAGATCAAAAGGGAAATTTTCGTAAATTCTTACGCGATTTTCAAGATTTATTTTCTGAGACAATAACCGCTGGGAATTGTAAAGTAGGGGAACATGTTATTAATGTGAAAGATTCTTCCCCCATTAAGCAGGTTCCCCGGAGAATTCCGATTGTAATGAGATCAGAGGTGGACAAAACGATCTTAGAAATGAGGGAAAATGGAATAATTGAGGAATCTTCTAGTCCTTGGATTTCTCCGGCAGTCCTTGTCAGGAAAAAGGATGGAACCATAAGATTTTGTGTGGATTATCGAAAGCTGAATTCTGTTACGGTAAAAGATTCCTACCCTCTTCCTAGAATCGATGATATTTTGGATCAATTATCAGGTAACACTTGGTTCACTACTTTAGATCTAAAAAGTGGGTACTGGCAAATAAAGATCCGCCCCGAAGACAGAGAGAAAACCGCGTTCTCTATCGGAAAGGGCTTGTGGCAATTTACGGTTATGCCTTTCGGTCTTTGTAACGCGCCAGCTACTTTCGAACGTATTATGGAACAAATATTATGTAGATTCATTCCGGGAAAATGTTTAGTTTATCTTGACGATGTTATTATTTTTGGAAAGAATTTTGAGGAAATGATTAACAATTTAAAGGAAATATTTTGCCGTTTGAGAGAAATAAATTTAAAAATTAATCCTAACAAATGTGTATTCTTTGGAAAAGAGGTTAAATATCTTGGTCACATCGTTTCTGAGAAAGGTATAACCACTGATCCTGAAAAGATAGCGGCCGTGAAAGATTGGCCAGTACCCCAGACTAAGAAGCAATTGTTCTTATTTTGTTCTTTGGTTTGTTAAAAGAAGCCGCTTTAAATATTTGGGGTGAACTTGGTTTCTTTTGAAAAACTGATCGTTTTCTGGTCCTTTCTTTTCCCAGAAATTTCTTTTATAACCACTGATCCTGAAAAGATAGCGGCCGTGAAAGATTGGCCAGTACCCCAGACTAAGAAGCAATTGCGAAGCTTCTTAGGGTTTTGTTCCTATTACCGAAAGTTTGTTAAAGGTTTTTCTGCTTTAGCGAAGCCGCTTTATGCGCTCACAGAGAACCAAACCAAATTTATTTGGGGTGAACAATGTCGTGTTTCTTTTGAAAAACTGAAACTCGCCTTGACGAGTTCTCCGGTCCTTTCTTTTCCCAAAGGGGAGGGCGAATTTCTTTTAGACACGGACGCATCAAATGCAGGAATCGGGGCTGTCTTGTCGCAAAAACAGGACGGCATTTATAAAGTGATCGCTTATTTTAGCCGAATGCTAAATAGAGCCGAAAGGAATTATTGCGTCACTAGACGAGAATTATTAGCCATCGTTGAGTCTGTTCAATCTTTTCATCATTATCTGTATGGACGCAAATTTTTGGTCCGAACGGATCATGCTTCTCTTAGGTGGTTGCTGTCTTTCAAAAATCTTGAAGGGCAATTGGCTCGCTGGTTGGAGAGACTGCAGCAGTATGACTTTGAGGTCATACACCGGAAGGGAACCTCTCATGGTAACGCAGATGGTCTTTCCAGACGACCTTGTGCTGAGAAAGATTGTCGCTATTGCGAAAGGACTGAGGTAAGGGAAAGTTTAGAGATAGAGAGAGAAGTAGGTAGAATAACGCTCTTCGAGGAAAAATCTTTAGATTGGCGAAAGGAACAGTTGGAAGACTCTGATATTGCGATTTTTCTTCTAGGAAAAGAGACGGGGCAACGCCCTCTAAGACAGGAAATTTCAGCGGAGAGCCCTGCTGCAAAAGTTTATTGGTCCTATTGGGACTCTCTCGTTGTGGAAGATGGCGTATTGTGCAAAAAATGGGTAGCTCCGAACTTAAAGAGAAATGTTCTTCAGCTTATTGTTCCCAAGTCCAGGGTCCGACGTGTGTTAGAGGAGGTCCACGATTCTTCTTCTGGAGGACATTTTGGGATTAATAAGACCCTTGAGAAGATTCGGAGACGTTTTTATTGGGCAACGTGTAAACAGGACGTCGAAAACTGGTGTAGGTCCTGTGAGGTTTGTGTCGCTAAGAAGGGTCCCGCAGGGAAAGGGAAGTCTCCACTACAGATTTATAATGTGGGAGCTCCATTCGAACGGGTTCAGATGGATATTCTTGGTCCTTTCCCAAAGACTTCTTCAGGGAATAGATATCTCCTTGTGATGATAGATTGCTTTACAAGATGGGTAGAGGTTGACCCTCTAAGAAATGTTAGAACAAAATCCATAGTGGAAAGTCTTCTGAGAGAGGTTGTCGCCAGACACGGAGTTCCTTTAGAAATACACACGGATCAAGGAAGGGGTTTCGAATCGCGAATATTTCGTGAATTATCGAATATACTGGGAATGACGAAAACACGGACGACACCCTTGCATCCTCAGTCCGACGGAATGGTCGAGCGTCATTATCAGACGATCCTAAATTATTTGGCAAAGTTCGTTTCAGAAAATCAAAAGGATTGGGATCGTTGGATTCTGTTGTATCTGCTAGCCTATAGATCTTCCAAGCATGAGACGACAGGAGTTACTCCCGCCGAGCTCTATCTCGCTCGCGACTTGAGATTGCCGCTAGACCTTCTTCGTGGTAAACCCCCTGGAACGATGGAAACTGAGGTTGGCTATTTGCAGAGAATCAGAAGGAAAATGGACGAAATTCACGAAAGTGTTAGGGAAAGAGTTTGTTTAAAATCTTCTCGAATGAAAAACTGGTATGATCAGAAGGCTAGATCAGTTACTTTTAGGGAGGGTCAGAGAGTTTGGTTTTACAATCCCCGTAGAATCAAGGGAAGAGCTACCAAATTACAGAGGAATTGGGAGGGGCCATATCTCGTAATAAAGAAACTCGGCGACGTGGTGTTTTACATCCAAAAGTCAAAGAGAGGTAGAAAGAAAGTGGTTCACGCAGATAGGCTCGCGCCTTATTTCGAAAGGCGCATAGGGAGTCAGAGCCCGGAGTAATTTTAATTTAGTTAAATCCGAACACTGTTTCTGTTTGTTGTTTCTTTCGACAGAATGGAGCGGGAGGGAACGGCCGTCGCCCGGAAGAAAAGCGGACGTTCCCCGTCGTGGAGGCGCTCGTCGAGGTCGAATGACATCGTAAGGGGAAACAGACGACGTATTTGGAGAAAGACATGTCCTAAGAGAAGACTGCCTCGCCCACGATTTTTCGCCTGTGGTTTTTCCGTGGGACTCAGGGCGAATGCCGAGGCAGGGACTTGGGGAGTCCTGCGGGACGTTGGTGCCACAGGGAGTTTATCACCCCCCTTGTCCGAAGAACGGAAGAGGACCCAGAAGAGCGAGACAACAAGAAGAGGCGCGGAAGAGCAGTAGAAAAGAAGACGGAGCCCGGTAACCCGCAGCAGCAGCTCGGGGTAGGGCGGGAAGCCGTCAGAGGATGGCGGGTCTAGGGACGAGAGGACCCGAGAAGACCGCCTCCCCTTTCCGTGAGTCTGAAGGGACGAGAGGTTCCTAGGAAACTGCCCTCCCTGAATGTCGGGACGACATTCTGGAAGAAGGGGGGCAGTGTTGCGACCGCTCTTGCGACCCGATGTGTTTCGCGTCGCCATGCGTTCCCCGGCAACGAGCGTCCCTCGGCAACGAGCTGTTTGTTTGTTTAACAGCGATGTTGTTGTTAGATTCGGTTCCTTGTAACGAAGAGACGTGCTCTCTTCTACGGAGTACTATTAAAGAGTTCTTTAAATCTACGAAGCCGTGTTCTCATTCCGCCTCGGCGGGAAGTCGCGAGTGCCGTGTGAGACTGAGTGCGAGAGTGTGCGATCGCGGAAGTGTCCTTCCGGGCGCGGAGCGCAACAATATATATAGATATATATATGTATATACAGGGTGTTCATTTGAAAACTTTCCAGCTGATTATCTCGAAAAGTATAGAAGATACAAAAAAAAAGTTAAAACACTTTTTCCATGATTTCGAGGGGGAAAGAGAACGGCATTCTCAATTTTTTATTTGGAGGGCGTTTTCAACGTAATTCGAAGGTCAAATTTGTTTTTTTTAATGGAAATGTATATTTTTTATTATAGGATCTTATTCTACGTAAAAAAACAAGTAACTTCTGTAGGAAACATTTTTTTATTCGATCACTATTTTAGGAGATATTTAAGAAAATAGCAAGGAATAGTTACTGCATAAAATTTCGTCATTTATTATAACAGATGTTCAAAATGTTCTCCGTTGTTTGCTAAACAATAATAAAGGCGATTCTGAAATTCTGAACGAACATTTTGAAAAGTATTAGTTGGAATAGCTCTACATTCCTGTACAATTCTTTGACGTAAATCGTTGATATTTTCCGGTGGAGTTTTATAAACAATGGATTTTAAGTGTCCCCATAAGAAAAAGTCCAGTGGAGTTAGATCAGGAGATCTTGGTGGCCATTCGATGGTTCCTCTTCTACCAATCCATCTCCGTGGGAATCGATTGTTTAGCCACTGTCGAACTGGTAACACATAATGTGGGGGAGCACCATCTTGTTGGAACCACAAAAGTTCCTCATTTAACGAAAGTACGACCGGAAAGTAAACAATGATAAAGGCGATTCCGAAATTTTTGTTGATATTTTCCGGTTCGTTCAGAATTTCAGAATCGCCTTTATTATTGTTTAGCAAACAACGGAGAACATTTTGAACATCTGTTATAATAAATGACGAAATTTTATGCAGTAACTATTCCTTGCTATTTTCTTAAATATCTCCTAAAATAGTGATCGAATAAAAAAATGTTTCCTACAGAAGTTACTTGTTTTTTTACGTAGAATAAGATCCTATAATAAAAAATATACATTTCCATTAAAAAAAACAAATTTGACCTTCGAATTACGTTGAAAACGCCCTCCAAATAAAAAATTGAGAATGCCGTTCTCTTTCCCCCTCGAAATCATGGAAAAAGTGTTTTAACTTTTTTTTTGTATCTTCTATACTTTTCGAGATAATCAGCTGGAAAGTTTTCAAATGAACACCCTGTATATATATGTATATGTATGTATGTGGTATGTGTATGTGTGTTCATGTATGTATGTATGTATGTATAAAAATTTATAATGCGAAGATATGTTCGTGTTCTTCTAGCTGGCCGAGCGCCGAGCACACACGTATACGGCTTTTTCCTCGTGTGCGTGATGTAGCGCGCGAGTAAAAAGCCATGTACGTGTGCGCTCAGCTAGCTGGAAGAACGCAGACATATCTTCTGTCTTCTTCTCTTTCTCTCGCTATAGCTGACGCGCTCGGAAAGGAAAAAGCCGTATACGTGTGCGCTTGGCTAGCTAGAAGAGCACAGACATATCTTCTGTCTCTTTCTCTTTCTCTCGTTATAGCTGACGCGCTCGGAAAGGAAAAAGCCGTATACCTGTGCGCTTGGCTAGCTAGAAGAGCGCAGACATATCTTCCGTCTCCTTCTCTCTCTCTCTCGCTACGGCTGACACGCTTGGATCGAGATTTGAGAACTATATTTCTTACAAGGAGATGGTCAAGCTTCCCACCTGAGATTTAGCTAAATTCAGTATGTTGTTACATATGTTGTTACTGATACCTCTCCTACTAATATAAAATATGGTACAATAACTCGTACCATTATTTTACAAGAAATAATTGTAAAGTCAGTCATGTACGTAATCTACCGATTCGGTAAACCTACTTTTCAAGCAATGAGCGTGGTCGTGTTAGTAAGTCGAGCGGCTAGAACGCTGGAGATCACGAGTTCAAAACAATCCTTTTTTTTCTATTTCTTAAAAAAAATTTTTTTTAATGTGTCTAAGTAATTTATTATGCAATATATTTAACCTATATTAATCGTTAAAAAATATTATATTTATATAATAAAATTATATATAATTATAATATTTTATATTTTATTTTGTTTTATTTTTTTAATATTACATTTATATAATATTTTTTAACGATTAATATAGGTTGAATATATTGCATAATAAATTATTTAGACACATTAAAAAAAAATTTTTTTAAGAAATAGAAAAAAAAGGATTGTTTCGAACTCGTGATCTCCAGCGTTTTAGCCGCTCGACTTACTAACACGACCACGCTCATTGTCTGAAAAGTAGGTTTATCGAATCGGTAGATTACGTACATGACTGACTTTACAATTATTTCTTGTAAAATAATGGTACGAGTTATTGTACCATATTTTATATTAGTAGGAGAGGTATCAGTATGTAACAACATACTGAATTTAGCTAAATCTCAGGTGGGAAGCTTGACCATCTCCTTGTAAGAAATAATAGTTCTCAAATCTCGATCGCCAAGCGTGTCAGCCGTAGCGAGAGAGAAGGAGACGGAAGATATGTCTGCGTTCTTCTGCTATCCGAAGCTAGCCAAACGCCAAGCGCACACGTACACTGCCCGTCATTAATTCGTTCCTAGGCGGGGTAAGGGGAACGTAGAAATGTAGCCGTGGCGCCATCAGCCGGCAGCGGCTGATTGACACTATTTTATCGACATCGATTGCTGCAGATAAGATTGCACGCGCGCAATTTTCGAAAAATCAGATATATAAAATAATAAATGTATAAAATATAAAATATATTAAAATAAAATAAGAAATAAATAAATAACATTAAAATGATAGAAAATTTAATTTATTTAAAATACTACTACGCCAAATGTCTTCTTTATGGAAAAAAATAAAATCTTTAAAAGATGTTTTTTAATAAATAACTTTGTTAATAATAATTTTGTATTAGCAATTTAATAAAATAAATCGTTTGACCGATTGTTCCAGCGTTAAATAATTTGTGGCTCTGAAAAGAGTTTAATAATCAGTTTAATAATCATTTCGTGCATTGATTTGATTTAATCGTTTCTCAATGGATCCGCGTAGGTTGAAAAAGTTCTGGTTTTAAAATAATATTAAATAATATTATATTAATAGTATTCAAATAATATAAGCATAATAGAAAAAGACAATCTGTCTTGGCGATTGTCTTTTGTTTAATGGCGATTGTTATTCCGTTTTGTCAAGTCTACTCGTTTCGTGCAATGGCAAACAAGTTAAGTATTTTTACTCGTGGCCGCATTATAGGTATGTGGGAAGCTGGTATTAGTGAAGAAGATATTGCACAGCGCATCGAGTGCAATGTCAGAACAGTAAAAAAGTGGATCAATCGATGGGAAGAAGAGGGAGAAGAAGGACTTACAGACAAGCGTAAATTTAATCATAGACCGCGATCTACAACTGCTGAAGAAAATCTATCTTTAGTTAGACAGGTAGATGAAGACCCTTTTCTTCCGGTTTTGCACTCTGTAAATCTTTTAGATTTACAGATTTCTGAGAGGACAGCGCAAAGGCGTTTACACGAATCGAATGTGCACTGTTATCGACCAGCACATAAGATTCAATTAACGAATCGACATAGAGATAATCGTGTTGCTTTTGCGTTGCATCAACTCAACACCGCATCACCGGAAGATTGGGATCAAACTATCTGGACTGACGAAAAAGTATTTTGTTCAGCAGATGATAGACGTAATCATGTCTGGAGACCTGAAGGCCATCGATTTGATCCAAAATATGTGGTTCCTAGCGGGCAAAGTGGACGCATTACTTGTGCTATGTGGGGATGGATTAGTGCTCATTGTCCGGGAGAACTAATTGAAGTGTCGCCGCATATGAATGCCTTCGAATATATAGATATTCTGGAGAACGTTTTGCTGCCAAGCGTTCGCAGTATTTATAGTGAAGACGATATGCCGACATTTCGATTAGTTCAGGATAATAGTGCTGTTCATACCGCTCACATAGTAAAAGAATGGTTCAACGAACATCCCGAAATAGAAGTTCTTGATTGGCCAGCTAAATCTCCGGATCTCAATTTAATAGAAAATATTTGGGCAGCAATTGCGAATTCGTGGGAGTATGGTCATGAGAGAACTAGAGCACAATTAATTGCACATGCGAAAACCATGTGGGAAAATCTTCGCTTAAAACCAGATCTTTTCCAAAACCTACGCGGGTCTATCGAGAAAAGGCTAAACTTAGTTATTGCACAAAACGGGCACTGGACAGGATATTAAAAGGTTCTTTTTAGAACCAGTCATTAAAACGGCTCTTTTCAGAGCTACACATTATTTGACGCTGGAACAGTCGGTCAAACGATTAATTTTATAAAATTGCTAATATAAAATTGTTATTAAAAAAGTTGTTTACTAAAAAACATCTTTTAAAGATTTTAATTTTTTCCATAAAGAAGACATTTAGCGTAGTAGTATTTTAAATCAATTAAATTTTCTATTATTTTAATGTTATTTATTTATTTCTTATTTTATTTTAATATATTTTATATTTATATCTTATATATTTTATATATTTATTACTTTATATATCTGATTTTTCAAAAATTGCGCGCGTGCAATCTTATCTGCGGCAATCGATGTCGATAAAAAAGTGTCAATCAGCCGCTGCCGACTGATGGCGCCATGGCTACATTTCTACGTTCCCCTTACCCCGCTGAGGGGCCTAGGAACGAATTAATGACGGGCAGTGTACATGGACTTTTTCCTCGTGTGCGTGATGTGCGATTTTCGCTCCTGATTGCAACACCCTCTACTACAATATCTATGAACTAAATTTGTTACTTTTTTCACTCTGTTGTACCGATATTTCGGGCGCACAGGGACTGAAATTTTCTAACACATGGCATTTTTTAATTAGACCACTGGGCTCAGTTTATACAATTTTACAATGTTCTACTGGGCCGTCTACAGTGCGCTTGGGTATTGTTTTGTGCATAAAAGCTACATAACTTTTATACGAAGCGAATATTTTCACGAGTTGACAGGTCGAGACGCCATGTTCATTCAGAAAGTCGGTAAATGGATATGTAAATTTATACTTTTTATTACTTTTTATCTTTTTCAGTGAATATAGGAGGCAAGCGCACTTCGTTTAGGTGCATACTTTAATCCTGGAAAAGGATTTTTAATTCTATACAGCCAATATAAAATGCCGTGTGTTAGAAAATTCTAGTAATTTTGTAGGTAAAACAGACGACTCCAGCATCCCCTTAATTCCCTTCAATCTTGCTCTTATCCGGTGAAAAAATCACTAGTCGAGATGTCACAGAGCACCATAGACTTAGGAAACCATAGACGGAGCGTAAGCGGGGTAGGTGATAAACGCGGTAAGGGGGAATAACGGATAAACTCGGATATTTCCGGTACGATTCGGATATATTCGGCGTTATGAGAAAGATGTATGTATCTCAACTAGTGGCCAGTGGTTTTCAATCCAATTTAATTCTAAAAATTTTTTAACAAATTAATTATAAAATACATATTTTTATATATAGAAATAAGTACATATTTTTATATATAGAAATAAGTACAAGATGTGTTTTTTATTTCGTAAAGTGAATAGGAATAATTTTAAAACTTTTAGTTAGAATCAAAACATTAATCACACGACGTTACAATACCACGAAAAAATTGAGAACCTATAAATATTCGCACTAATATTATTAAACTGTTTATTAAAATAATTTGTATTTTGTATTTTGTTATTTAGAACAATATATGGTAAATATTCGGTTTCACAGACCACCCTTCAATGACCTTGACCTTGACATATGTTGTCAAGGTCATCCTCCTGAGTGACCTTCAGAAGGTTTTAGCCGTCGCTCGTTTTTTATTAAAAAGTTATTAACAAAAAAAGATTTGAAAAATAGTGAATTGGAACACATCCACACACACACACGTGCGCGCGCGCGGACACACACACACACACCGAAGGGGGGGCTCCACTACCGAAAAACTACACACATAGGTGTGGGTGGAACTTGCTTCGCATGGAAAGTTTCCACGTGGAGACAGTGTGTTCCGCCCCCCCCCCTATGGGGGGGCTCCACTACCGAAAAACTACACACATAGGTGTGGGTGGAAACTTTCTACTCGAAGCAAGTTCCACCCACACCTATGTGTGTAGTTTTATTAATTTTTATTAACTTTTAATTTGTTTTTGCATTTTGGACAATAAATTTCATCAAGTATTAAAGAATTTTCGATTAAAAACTCAATCAATTTTTATTTAATATTTTTATTTAATATGTATTTTATTTAATATTTTATGTATTTTATATGTTGATGTTTTATATTGATTTTATATGATATTTAATATGTTTTATGATTTTATTATTTAATAAACTATGTGCACAAAATTTGAATGATTTGTGAAATAAATCTTCGCCTTACTAAATCGATGAGTCTACGTTATACTAAAAATGATTGAAACCGAAAAGATTAGCACAGACCCCTGACGCAAGGTGAGGGGACGCGTGGTGAAACGTCGCGAGTAGAAACGTCCTACCTCGTATAGAAATCTCGCCGATCTATTCGGTACCTTTTTTTTTTGTCAAGGGGGAAATCCTTTATGGATACCCGAGAGGTCTGGGGGAACCCCTCGGGTTATGTGGGACTCACCGGGAAGCAAGTGCGCTTCCCGGCATACCCGCTAAAACCCCCCCGGGGTAGCCTTCCCATGCCCTGACTGAGAGGGGGAGAGGAATCACCCTATGGTATACGTCTCTCCCCCTCTCGGGCTGGCCCTTTAGCTTGGGCCACGTCTCGTTAATTAACGATTAGTTAATTGGGGGGGGAGCATCTATTCGGTACCTTTCAATCGAACAACGTATCGATTTCAACAATACAAAGTAATCCCGAGACAAGAGATATCCGTGATAAATCGTACGCGACGGTAAATTTCTTTTTGTAATAGAACTCGTATCGTAATAGTGGGGGGGGGCGAAACTCCCCTCAACCCCCCCAACCAGGGGGCTTCGCCCCCTGGACTCCCCACGCATTTGACTTAATAGGGTTCAATTTGTAAAAAATATGTTGTTTAAAAAATTGATTTCTATGAACCTTATATTTAATAAAACTTAATGAAATGATTTTCAAACGATATTAAAAATGCAATTTTTTAATAAAAATGATTAAAGTTGCGAATAATTTGAGAGGGGACGGAACGTCCCGTGATTGGCGGAGACCGCGTGTGACGTCATTGTCTATTAGTTTCAAATATTTTATATGGTACGTTATGTATTATCTGATTTGTTTTGCTATAAAAATTTATTATGCATTCTAACAATACGGGATTTGTACAAGCGCAGTCGGACAATTTACCAAAGCTAACAGTATTGATGGTGTCCGATTTCTTTTCTGAAAATGAGATGTTTAATATCGCAGAAACCCGTGGCATAAAAGCAAAAAAGTAAGCACATTTTTTGTACTTTATATACACTTATAACTCGTTTATAAATTTGTAATCGAAAGAAATAAGCTGAATATAATATAATCACTGATATTTATCATGACCGAAGTGATATGTAAAATATATTAAAACAATATGGCATTCTAACCTCTATATATATATAATGTATTTAGAGCTGAAAGTGAAAACTATGGTGATGCAGCAATTGGATATGTCGAGTTAAAAAGGGAAAAAAATTTATGTCATATTCGTGGAAAAATATGTACTGAGCATAGAGTAAACAACAAGGCATATGTTGTAAGAATGCTTGTCAACGAGGAAATGGAGAAAGTGGAATATGTCAGATGCGAAGACTGCGCAGCTTCAGCAGGTACATATAGTACAATTGATAAATTAGATAATTTGCACAATATTATAATTGTGTAATTTTATGTGTGTAGGTGGTTGTAAACATGCCATAGCTTTTTTAATGTGGGTTCATCGTCGAAGTGAAGAACCTGAACCGACAGCTACGGTGTGTTATTGGGAGAAACCTCGGTTGGCTCAAGTTGGAGCAACGTAAAAAGCATGAAAGCAAAAGATTTGGCACAATCCAAACAAACTTCTGCAGTAACTCTTTCAGGTAGCAGCATGGTGGAAGGATACATGGTGTGCGCAAAACTCGTAAACCACGCCCCTTTTCAGCCTTCGGCGGCAAGAAAAATACAGAGCGGACAACTGCGAAAAACGAAATGTTTAGCTTTGAAAAGTTTGCACGACTGGTGTATAGCGTCCTTTTCGCACTCTCTGATTATTTTCTTCCATCTCACTTTGTGTTATATATATAGTTTATTATATACAGGGTGAGTCATTTTAATCTATGGACCCCAATTCCTCCGAATGTATGCATGGTACGAGAAAATGGTTCAGATAAAAGTTTTGTAACTTCGAGGGGGACATAAGATGGTGTCATTGGTTTGACCTTGAAAAATTATTTGAAAGTCACATGAAAGTCACCTCAATTTTTTTAAGTGGCATCCCCTATTTTTTATTGCATATTCTTGTAGCTTATCTCAAGACCTTTCCAAAACACTATAAATAAATGTTTTTTCGTTAAATATTTTCCGAGTTATAAGGCTTGAAATAATTTCTTAATTTTACATAAACTATAAAATATCTCGTAAAATATTCACTTTTCGATGACCTTACCTCAATACTTTTATGCACAGAATAATGAGAGGAATCAATTGGTGTAAAGAAAACACATAGTTGTTTTTAAAAAAATATATGTAATTGTTAATTACAAATTGCACATTTTTTCTTAAAAACAACTATGTGTTTTCTTTACACCAATTGATTCCTCTCATTATTCTGTGCATAAAAGTATTGAGGTAAGATCATCGAAAAGTGAATATTTTACGAGATATTTTATAGTTTATGTAAAATTAAGAAATTATTTCAAGCCTTATAACTCGGAAAATATTTAACGAAAAAACATTTATTTATAGTGTTTTGGAAAGGTCTTGAGATAAGCTACAAGAATATGCAATAAAAAATAGGGGATGCCATTTAAAAAAATTGAGGTGACTTTCATGTGACTTTCAAATAATTCTTCAAGGTCAAACCAATGACACCATCTTATGTCCCCCTCGAAGTCACAAAACTTTTATCTGAACCATTTTCTCGTACCATGCATACATTCGGAGGAATTGGGGTCCATAGATTAAAATGGCTCACCCTGTATATAGTATGTATTATTGTTGACATTTTCTGTCGAAACGTGAGTGACGTGAAATGTGAAAAATCATTAAAAATGGTGCGCTGCATAGTGAAAATTTGCAAAAATAATTGCAGAACATGCACATCCGAGCAAGCAAATTTTCATAAATTACCGGATAACGAAATAATCCGTGAAGGATGGTTTCGGCGCATTGGAGAGGTCGTATTGCCTTCTAACGTCGTTAACGGTATGCTTCTGCATGATAAAATTCAAATTTATTTATTTAGATATCATGAAGTAACGAAAACTTGTTTGAAAGATCAGAAAAGTTTTGTAACGTGTAATCAATTTTATTTGTTATTTTAGCACGAATTTGTTCCGTACACTTTACTCCCAAATCTTTTGTTCAACCAAAGAAGAAGAAGAGAGGAAAAAATATTTTTAAGAGACAACTTTTGCCAACTGCTGTACCAACGTTGCATCTGTTAGCAACAAACGAACAGTAAATTGGATGTGTAATTTTTTTAAACAGAGCAAATATTGATGTTCGCTTTTTTAAAAATAATTATTAAGAATAATAAAGTTAAGTTAACATAAATTATTGATATTCATGTGCTCATGACAAGATGACTATGGATCAACTGTTGCTCCAAGAATTATGTGACAATGAAACTACAATCAATTACATTTATATTTTCTTCATTAGGGCACATCATAAAGGCAATGTAAATTGTAACATTGTTAGGCGGACCTTTAATTTGGTTTGTCTATCTTCGTCAACTGTAGCACCAATAAATGCTGCAAGTCTGTCGCCTGTGCCAGGCCCATCAATGGAGAGAATCTCATCGGCTGAGCCGAAACTTTCATCTTTGCCACGTTCATCAACACCCATATTAAGAATGATGACAGAACCTTTGCCTGATTTGAGTATGCTAGATGAGACAGATATGACAGGTCAGCATGAAACTCCAACAACGTCAGTATCTTGTCGGTATGTATCACAATACAAGTACATAATTAGTCCTACTAATAATAATAGTTTCATAGATCAATATATTTCAGTAATGAATCTAAGCAAAGTTGTGGATGAATGTTTTGTAGCTTTCCACGGTGAAGGCTTTTCAAAGGAAGACTACGTCATCCGAAAAGTTGTCTCCCTCGTTAAAAGCTACGGATATGATTCAAATTGGGTACCTAAGGAAGTGCCTGTACAATGCCTCGTTAGAACTCGCACATACATCAGAGTAAAGGAAATTAATAAAAAAGGATACACAAGAAAGGAAGAAAAAAAACTGACAAAAATGAATGTTTTTTCTGCAAAAAGAAAGTGCAAATAACTCGTCTAGTCGACAATAAACAATGTGCAATAACATTTGTACACAATTTGAGTCTGATTTGAGACTTTCTTTGTTCAAATAACTCGTCTAGTCGAAAAAAAGAAAATGTGGAAAAAGCTACAGAAATGATACAAAAGATTAAAAATGTTATTTTAAAATTTTATTCTTATTATTAAAAATTTTACTCTTGTTATTAAAAATTTTATTCTTGTTATTCCTTTCCTTTTAATTTTGTGCGAATTAGTTTTTGTAATTAATTGGCTAGAATTTGGTGGCAATATTCTATAATATACATATAAATATATATATAAATATAATTATATAAATATTTAATTATATTATATTGTATAATATGTCACATAATACACATTCGTATATTGTAACAGTCTAGTCAGTCAATTCTGCAATGTACCGCCTCATTTTTTTTTTTTTTGTTTTTTTTTTTTTTTTTTTTTTTTAAATATAATTATATAAATATTTAATTATATTATATTGTATAATATGTCTTACATCCCTAGAATTCTAGGGATTTCCTTATGTTGGTAGACATATATTTTTGCGGGACGCGATTAGAAAGAAACAGCAGATTTTAGAGAGAGAACGCGTCGTTGTGCGCATACCATGTATCCTTCTACCATGGTAGCAGTCACGTTTTACAGACATACATATATATATATACATAGTTATAAAGTATATACAAAGTATATAAAGTATTTGTATGCTTTATAAAGTATACTTAACTTACGTTAAAATGATCTTCACAACAAAATATGTTGGTGTAGACGTTTATTGTTGAACCATCGGTTCGTCTTGCGATATCAAACCATTTCCTCCGAATATCTCCTTTTGGCACCGATATAAAAATTTTTGAAGGCGTACTAATCGTCGTATTTTTACATAATGGAACAAAACACCACTTGTAACACCGTTTTTTAAGAGTTTTCTCTGTGTTATCATTCATTTTCAGTGAATTTACATACGTTTGAAATCAGCTATCAAACCGTTACCTAGATAGTGACGTCACACGTCGACACCGTCATGGCGCGCGAAAATTTGGGCGTTTCAAACGATTGACATATTTAAATGCTTCAAACAAATTATTTAATAAGTTTTAACAAATTTTGTATTGTAATAATTGTTTTTAGTACCAGAACTTTTATTTAAAATGAAAAACAAAAAATCGTGGGGGACCCTATTTGTATCCATTTTCAATTTCGCGCACTTTTGACGCTGGCATGGTCAGCTGATCTGCATTACATCACTGCGCATGCTCAGACAGTCTGTATACATCGTCGGTATGACAGGTTTCATAACCCCGAAACTGTCAATTTTCAACACGTTATAACAGCGAGCGACGAATAGAGCGACGTTTTTAACTTTCATATTCGTGTTTTACGGACCAAAATACGCAATATAGTGAAGTTTCAACGAAAACGGAGCGAAAGCCCGTATTCTTAAGTATTACCTTTTTTTTAGAAATGATCATCATTTACCATAATAACTAATTTAACCACACTAAACGTCTTCACGTGTGCAGGTGAGCCGAACGTTTCCGAGTCTAACCGGAGTTTATCGAATTTGTCTGTTCTTTCCTCTTGCGTCGATTATCACACCCCCCCCCCTTGTCTAAAAGAGCAGTTTACGCTCCGTCTATGGTTTCCTAAGGGCGTCTACAAAGCAAGCCAGACCAATTGCATAACTGTGATTGGTCAATTTCTTACACGGATATGCATAAGAAATTTGATTGGTCTGTTAGCATGTGCATAAGGAATTCGACCAATCGAACTTCTTATGCATATGTATTATGCATTATGCAAAAGTCTGTGTTTCCCGCTTAAGGGCTATCGCACACAAAATGCATAAGCGGGAAACACTTTTGCATAATGCATAATACATATGCATAAGAAATTCGATTGGTCGAATTCCTTATGCACATGCTAACGGACCAATCAAATATCTTATGCATATGCGTTATGCGTTATGCAATGGGCTGTGCTCCTGTTACGTCCAAGATGGCGCTGAGAACCGCGGGATAATTGACCTAAAACTCGATCAATCGGACTACTATCATCCGAATTATTGATTTGCAAAGGGGAGCAAAACCAGTAACCGAGCGGAAATTACGGCGTTCACTCTACGTATTAAAATCCAGAAATTATGTGATTTTATAATATTATAATCGATGGTACTAACCATGAGCCGGCGGTCGTGAGGTATAAACGTGCGAGGAAAGGAAATATATGTATACATTTATAATAATGATAATAATGATTCAATTTAGTTTACAAGAATAGTAACCATTAAAAGGGAATTACGTACCGAATTTCGATAGAGGTGGCAAAATAAAATAAGGTAATTAAATGGCAGTGACAGAGAGAATCCCTGGTAAGAAAAGCTACGATGAATTATTATATGGAAACGGAGGGGGATAATACAATAAACATATAGCATGAATAACTTGGTTGTTATTAATAATGGTTAACGACATCCGTGAATGAATATAACATATAAGTGTGACTAAACAACAATACAATGTATATGAAGCGTAATATATGGATAAACTAAACGGTATACGAATGGGGGTTAATATATGAAAGATATAATATAATACGAAAGAATGAAGATAACCGAATAATGACCAATAGTAATACTCTAATATAAAGATAAACCAGAGTGTAATCAGATTTATAATTATCATATAATAGAATTAGTGATATGAAATTACTAGTGTCGTGTTAGTTAAGTGAGTACAACTAAGATTTACCTTAAGCTTGTGGGATTATTACAATTTGTTTGAAATTTTATTCGGAATCAACACAAGCTTCCGTTTAGATAAAATTTTCTATGTAGAATACAATAGTTTCCTTTATCGTCGCTTCCAAGTAATTTAGGGCGTTCACAAGATACAGCGATACAGTGTTCGGATATTGGAAAAAGCCCTTTCCTTTTTGTGACTGAACTTGACGGGGATCTAATTGAGACTACTGCTATTCGCTTTGTGACACTCTTTCGAGACAAAGCGGAGGGAGACATCAGAGTGGGGGGTATCTAAGTGTACGCTTAATATTGGGGTGTTAAGAGCAATTCCGTATCCTTTTTCCAAAGGATACGAAATTAGTTATAATATTATCATTTATATGAATTGTCTTGGGAGGAAAAGGTTTTTCGTTAAAATGTTTACTCACTCGCCCGAACGTTTGATGTATTACACTGTATCTTATTTCTAAAATTTTGTTGTTAAGCGCACCTTACAATTAAGTTACTACTATCTAAAATGGGTTACGGTAATAAATTGAATATTATAAGTTTTTGTCCCACACGTTTGGAATCCCTAAGCAAAGTTTTCAAGAGGCCGTAGTTTATTGCTATACATTCCTCTACCTCCCCTTGGAGATAAGCAGTTTCTGAGCTCCTTTGTCTCTTCTACTCGTTTGAACAGAAGAAGGAGTTCGAAAAGAATAATTATTTTATGTCGTTAATATTCCCGTTATTTGTTTATTAATAGTCTCAGTAGAACATATATTGTATGTATATTATGAGTTCCCAAATGTGTGGGATTTTAGGTTTAGTATCTACTTATAGCTATATGTTATTTAGTCACGAGGTTACATGAGGTTTTGTAATGTAGATATTTATACCTGCATGGATTGTGTATTTTCCCCATGTTTTATCCGTAAAAAATTGTTAAATTGTTGTCCGTATAAAATTGTTATATATATAAAAAAAAGGAAAAATCATTAGTTTTGTGTTTGCGAGTAAAGATTACGTCAAGGACACGTGTTATCAATTAAAGGTGTCGTTGTGAATATATAGTAACATTATCAATTTCCGTCCATGCAAATATAAATTTTAAGTAATTTTACATTTTAACTTATATTATCCGTTTGAATTGGTGCGACTTATATCCAATGCACCCCTTTTTCTGTGTAAGTGGCGCCATCTATCGGTAGCTGTAAACGTCCGTCATACAAATTATTCGGCGGACGTTAAGCGGGGAGCACAGACCATTGCATAACGCATAACGCATATGCATAAGAAATTTGATTGGTCCGTTAGCATGTGCATAAGGAATTCGACCAATCGAATTTCTTATGCATATGTATTATGCATTATGCAAAAGTCTGTGTTTCCCGCTTAAGCGGGGAGCACAGACCATTGCATAACGCATAACGCATATGCATAAGAAATTTGATTGGTCCGTTAGCATGTGCATAAGGAATTCGACCAATCGAATTCCTTATGCATATGTATTATTCATTATGCAAAAGTCTGTGCTCCCCGCCTTACACTCCCCGCCATAGCGTTGCATAAACATAACATAAGACCGCTGGACCAATGCGCATCTTATGTAAATCTTATGTAAATCAATATGGCGACTTTTTTCTAGGTGTTTATTGGTCCAGCGGTCTTATGTTATGCGTATGCTCTGTTATGCATTTCGTGTGCGATGGGCTTAAGTCTATGTAGCACATCGGACTACAGGGATCCTTTTTACCGACGGCGCTAATTAATAAGTCGGCCTGTAGCGCGCACGTCGATAATAAGACTCCTGCAGCGCGCATCGTGCGTCAGCTGCGAAGCTACGTAAGCTATAGCTAATTGTAAGTATATATATATATGCATACATACACATATATATATACATACATATATATATATATATATATATATATCCGTTTCTATTGACAGTTCTCGTATCGTTCTTTCGTTCTTTCTCTCAGAGTATGACAACCTTGATACTCGGTGTCGGCGTGGGATTATTCATCATCCTCAGTCTGTGGGTGCTGGCCGCGTTGATATTCGTGATATCATTGCGCGTCGAGAGGAAGATCGGCGCGATCGCTATACTGCTCGTGAGCGCGCTCACGATTATCTTGATTAGTGTGCCGCGTGCGTCAGAGAAGCCTGTTCCCACGAGCAGCAAGGTATGATCGAAAGTATATTTTATTGACGGAAATCGTGGAATTACGTTTAAATTTCACTCGTATTTGTTCTCTGTCTTTCTCTCTCTTTCTCTTCAAGTGTTCCAACCGATCCGATTACGTTAGCATCAACGGCGGTCTCGACTAAATCCCGATTAACTTGATAGACTTGTGGAGTAGTACCTATTTTCTATAAATATGTTCTTAGCCTGAATGGAATTGTTAATTTTTTTTGTTCGAAAAGAATGGTTAGGAAAAATGAATAATGTAATCAGGAATCTTGTTGAGAACAATTGTTGAATTAATTGCCGTTAATTGGAGTTTAGTAGAATTTACCCAAATTGCTAATTATCGTAAGTTTCACTTTTGTGATTAACATAACTACCTTGCAAAAGATGTTTTAGAATTTATAACTTATATTTTTACATTTAATTAACTTAATTTTAGAGATAAATTATTATAATAAAATTATAATCATTTAATTTATCTTTATTTTTATTCTTTAATTTATCTCTATTATATAAATATAATGTATAATTTAATTTAATTTAATTTAGCTCATGTTATTGATTGTAATTAAAATAGTTATTTGGATAAAAATAGTGCAACATTGAATGTGTGTGTATGCATGTGTGGGATCATCTATATCTCAACAAAATTATATAACTGAATTCACAAAATAAATGGATCTTTGTTTTTTTAGATATATGATCGACTTTTTATCTGGCGTGTAATACTTCTGATTCTGTTATTTGTCTCATCTATAATTTCTCTTGTGGGATATATTAAATTCGGGTTGGTGGAAGCTGTTAGACCAGTCAGGATATCCAGCTGGGTTCTCTAAGTGCAGCCTATTTGGTATATTTTAAATAATATAAAGATGTTATTACAGTTAAAATTGAAATAAAACTTATACATAATGTTTATATGTAGTAATAGACAATATTTCTAAAAAATAAATACTGCATTTTTATATTTAATGTTGATCATTGTAACAATTTTCTTTTTAGGTTCTTTTGCCTGCCGACAAGCATGAAGATGTTCAATATATGCAAGAGTTATTTATGGACGTGAAGCTTATTTTTACGCATATACATAGTCATTGACTGTTCATTTGTATTGTAAATTACATTTAAAAAAAAGAAAAGAGGAACAATGTTATGCAGCATAAGAAATTGTATACCGTCTGTAGTGAGACGTATTTCATTATTTCGTCAGAATAATAAGCGGTACGAAATAAATAATAATAGCGAGTTTGTCAACAAGGTGATGAACGGCACTGTGCCGGTTATAGTCAATTTTCACGCGGATTGGTGCGATCCGTGTAAGATATTGACACCCAAGTTAATAGAACTTATAGAGCCTATGGACAAGTTGGATCTAGCCATAGTCGACGTAGAAGAAAATCCTGAACTAGTACATGTTTTCGAAGTGAAAGCCGTACCCGCAGTGATAGCAATTTCGAATGGATTGGTCGTAGACAAATTTATCGGTTTAGTCAACAACGAAATGATAGAGAATTTAATACAAAAGCTAACGCACGAAGGACCAATGACTACGGATAGTGACGATACTAAGTCGTAGTCGTAACAATATAATAAATTACATAATACACATTTTATGCTTCCATTTCTCTCTTCAACTAAATGTATTTTCATACTTTTAGAGAGAGAATGTAACATTTCAAAGCTATTTCGTCCAAAAATTATGGCCTTTTTTCTAATTATCTAATCATGCTCAGATAAGCACTGTGTAGGTAAAAATTTTAGATATATATAATATTATATATATATATATATATATATATATATATATACATACATACCTGCTATATGTATATACTAACGCATATATATATATACACATCAATACACACACACTCATACACTTCACTTTCACACATGCGTGTGCTCATATGCACATTGTCATCTTATACATGTATATATACATGTACACACGTAAAATGATAATATAACGTTAACTGAATAACAAGCTGATATATATGTATTAATACTCACAAATCTGTTAATGTCCAGATTATATATTATATTGACATATTTATATATATACTTCTATATAGATATTCTATAATACAGAGAGCTTGTTCAACAGCCTATATTCTTGAATTGACCAAAAAAATGTCAGAAAAAAAGAAAAAAAATGTTTAAAAGATGCGAGAGAAGAGAAGCTATATCAAGGAGAAAAGATTATTATAGAATTATTGCAAAAGCCTGTAAAACTATATAAAACACTTGTGATATATCTTTTTAGATACTTTTTTCAATTTTCTTGAGATAGTTGTTCATATCTTCACTTAACACATTTATATAAATATATAAATCTAAAAATTACTTGACAAGTCAACAGATAACGAATTATGTGCAATGATGATAAATTTCCAAAATAATATGAATTGTGTTATTTTGGATGTATAACACACGATACATATTTTTAAAATACACTATACATATATATTTTTCTGATGTATCTTAATTTAATAACATAATTAATAATAATAGTCAATTTGTACGCTAATCTCTTAAATACAAAATGTGTATATTAATTTCGATAATTTCGAAGTTGGATGAGTCGAAAGGCTGGAGGACAGTTACTTTAACACAGTTAAGTTGCGTGTGTATCTTCGTGGCGATGTGACCGAGATAAATCATTATCTAATCAGATTTTAATTTCTTGTTTATTGTTGATCATTGTGTACAATCAGTGTACGAAAGTACTGTCCATTAAAGATATAGTAGGCCAGAGATATAACTTATTACTTCACGTATAACTCTCTGGTGAAAGAGCACTCCTTCCCGTCTTTCTCCCTGTGTCTTTCGGCAGCAAGCGATACGTAAACCAACAATTAAAAGACTAGCTATAATCTTTTTCATTATCAGTCAGGTGTTTTTTAAGACACCATGATAAGGCAATGCTGTGATTCTTGGTGGTCACTTGCAAAAAACTATTTCTTTTTTTCTATTTGCCAAATATATATA
>CABEGB010000438.1:0-35640 GCA_901521435.1 Crematogaster levior | reverse complement strand
TGCGCAGCGAGCTGACGTCACCCGCGAAGTGGCCACTTGCACGCATCGTCGCCGTCCATCCTGGCCGCGACGGCCAGGTCCGCGTCGTTGAGGTGAAAACGGCCACCTCAACACTCACCCGACCGGTCAGCAAGCTTGTGGTGCTTCATCGAGACGAGGCGGGAACATCGCAAAACGCACGAGACACAGCGGGTCCTCCCGGCTCTTCAACGAGGGATTGCACGTAAGCGCATCCCTTTCACACTCGCCGCACCATTGTCACCGCTCACATTCACATTTCATTGCGCATACAGGTCATTATTATTCCTCATTGCTGTTCTTCATTATTCCGCGTCTGCATCGCACTTCACCACGTTACCGTTAATTCTCCGTTCGCGATTCACCTTTCATCTCTCATCACCATTTCTCACACGCGTGCTCACTCGCGTTAACGTCTCGTCGCGTGCCTCGGATCGTACGTTTTCAGCGCGATAATACTCGGTCTCGAATCCACAGCTGATTCACGTTACACTGCGAAACGCGGCACGCGGCGAGCACGTGTTCGGAAAATTACGTGCACCACGCAGGTGCTACTCCTGCGCGCCGAGCACTTTCATCGCTCGCGACACCGCCCCGCGGCTCGCGCGGGACTTAGCCGCTCGTCACACGCCTCGCGCGCCCAGATGGCATTTCGTCCGGTACAACCGGAGGCGGGCGGAATGTTCACGAGCGAACTAAGGGCTCCGCAAAACCCTCATCACGCTGCATTGCATCGCCTATGTTGCATGGCCTGTGCAACATGGGTGGTGTAATGCAGCAATAACATACGTGGAGAGTAGCGGCAGTGATGTGTGTTACACCGCACACATCGCTGTCGTTGCTCTCCATGTGCGTCGCGCATGGGACTTACGTCCCACTACCGATACAGTATCGGACTTAGCCGCGCTCACGCGGAGCGCGCAAGCAGCGAAACAGCGGCGCTGCCGCTGCCGCAAATTCAAAAGACCTGAGTCATCGTCCCCAATTAATGCTTTCTAATTATATTTATATATAATTGTTTATTTCGAATCCTCCTGGCTTTTCTGGAGTGTTCTTTTTATGTCGTCATTTCCTTCAAGAGGAAATGACGACAGAAAGGAACATTCCAGAAAAGCACAGTATAAAAACGGATGCAGAGTGGGGACGAGCGCCAGTCTGCTGAGATTCTTTTCGAAGTACGACCCGCACGCTTTAATCACAATTTCGAGTATTTATACGGACATTTCGCTTGCTTTAAGGACTACGCTTATCCCTTTCGTGTTCGCGATTACAGAGTCGCTTGCTCTGCCGCGTAATACGCGCCTTGTTGGAGTCGCTTGCTCCACGAGAGTCAGCTCGGTACGCAATCGCCGCGTTCGGACTTTTCGCGCGCGTCTTGCATCGGACTCGCGTTGTCCGTGCAGTGCCCAGTGCCGTGCGCTGAAACGTGTACGCCTGGTACACAGTAAACCTGTAAATATCTCTTGTAAATACTTTATTCTATTGACTGTGTTCTTAACTGTGGAAATATACTTTGTTGCGTGTAAAAACTTGCGTGATTTACTGTGTGTGTGCGTGTTCGTCCACCTCTCGCCTCACTGATCTGTTCAGTCTCAAACACAAATAATATTAAAATATTCTAAGCGTCAGCAATATAATATCTACGATGTAATTTGTAAGTAAATTATATATGTAATTGTAATGTAGCAGGAATATATGTGATAGTTTTAATATTGAATCAGAAATTATAACATTAATGTTCTATATATGTGTATATATATATATATCGGACGTTTCACGTATATATATATATATATAGAACATTAATGTTATAATTTCTGATTCAATATTGAAACTATCACATATATTCCTGCTGCATTACAATTACATATATAGTTTACTTACAAATTACATCGTTGATATTATATTGCTGACTCTAATTAGAATATTTTAATATTATTTTACGAAATTATTAATTAATTATTTTTATTGTTACGAATGTATTTCATTTACGAGAGAGTTCATGGTTCGTAGCAACGGAAGCCATGCACTATCTTCTTACCGACGGAGCCCCCCGCCTATTTTCTGTTTGCCCCGCGCCATGTTTTCTCTCTCGCTCTTGTGCGAATAAGCTCGCTACCGGCATTATATAATAAACTTAGAAGTGCTTAGTAACCTTAGTCTTATTTCTTCCTAATTAAGAAAAGCATACACAACAGTGGTGTCAGAAGTGTGCAATCGAATCCTGCACACAAAACCGTGGAATCGCAATCGCCACGTGTAGCAATAATACAAGAGAATACGAGACGCTTTTTGAGGTTAGGAGATAGTCAAAGATGGACATCCCGCCGGAACTTCTTCAAGCGTTTAGCAATCTAATTACAAACGCACTTCAAACGTCGGTAGCAAATGCCACTGCTAGTACACCAGGTCAACCGAGAACACCAGCATTCTCAATGACGGAATACCGATCATCAGACGAAGCAGCAGTCGAGGACTACTTCAGAAGATTCGACTGGGCATTGCAGCTAAGTAAAATCCCGGAAGAATTGCATGCCAACTACGCACGTGTTCGTATGGGAACCGAATTGAATAACGCCCTCAAATTTCTAATCTGTCCGCGTCAGCCGGAAGAACTAAGTTATAACGAACTGCGCACAGTACTCATCAATCATTTTGACCGTACTAAAAATAAATTTGCTGAAAGCATTAAATTTCGTCTCATTGTGCAGCAGAAAAAAGAGAGCATTGCTAATTTCGTTTTGCGCCTTAAGCAGGGAGCCGCCCATTGCGAATACGGCGATTTTTTAGATCGAATGCTAATCGAACAGCTTCTACACGGACTCGAATCGCGAGAAATGTGCGATGAAATTATCGCAAAAAAACCAACAACGTTTGCGGAAGCATATGAAATCGCGAGTGCACTCGATGCAACGCGCTATACGACAAACGAAGTCAAAACAGCAGAAACACCAAACACAACGGAAGGAACACACAAATTAGGCAACGTGCCACCGAAAATTAAACACAATAAACGTCCTACTCGTTTCAGATCATCATCGCGTAACCGAAGTCGACAACATGATCACCGTTCTAAGACACAAGGGAACAAGAATTACAATAACAATCTCAATCCTTGCTGGGGATGTGGTGAACTACACAGACGAGATAAATGCCCATTTCGCGAAGCTGTCTGCCATAAATGCACAAAAAAAGGACACATCGCTAAAGCTTGTAAGTCAGGAAAAGTGTCGCAAGCACTTCAAAGTACAGACCAGGTAACAACAGCGACACAACCAGCGGAACAGGTCGATACCTTGCAGCAATTCAGCAAAATTAAAGAAATCAATGCAAATAAATCCCTGAGTAAAAAAATACTTTCAGTAAAAATTGACGGCTGTGAATTACAAATGGAACTCGACACAGGAGCTCCATGCAGCATAGTTAGCGAAAAAATACTACGTTCTATCAAACCTAACTTTGTATTGCAAAAAACAAGTCGAAAATTTGCTAGCTATACGGGTCACCATATCAAATGCATTGGCTTTTTATCGGTAAATGCCACATTAGGCACGACAACGCGGAAACTTAAGCTATACGTAGTCACAGAGCACTTCGATACCCTCTTAGGACGAGAGTGGATAGCAGAGTTTGCTAAAGAAATCAATCTTGTTGAATTGTTCTCTATTACTAACAAAATCCACGTATTGAATACAGTACCACCATGCTTATCTCCAAATCAACAAAAGCAACTTGACCAGTTGTTAGCTCGTTACGAGGATGTTTTTAGTGACGTAGCAGGCGAGTTGACAGGACCTCCAGCCACCGTGCATTTCAAGCCAGGGACTACACCAGTCTTTTCGCGCGCACGCGAGGTACCACTAGCTCTTCGTCATAAATACGCACAGGAGATTGAAGCAAAAATCGCGTCAGGATTTTATGAGAAAGTTGCACACTCAGAGTGGGCTTCTACAACGCATATAGTAGCAAAGAAAAATGGAAAAATTCGTATTACAGGCAACTATAAGCCGACTTTAAATCCACGCATTGTTATCGATGAGCATCCTATCCCGAAAACCGAGCATTTGTTTAATCGGATAAAAGATGCTAACCTCTTTTGCCACTTAGACATTACCGATGCCTACACGCACTTACCAGTGGATGAAGAGTTTAGGCACGCTCTAACATTAAACACGCCAACACATGGATTAATTCGTCCCAAACGTGCAGTATATGGTGCTGCAAACATACCTGCCATATGGCAACGCCGTATGGAAACCGTTCTACAAGATCTTCCTAATGTATTGAATTTCTTTGACGATGTATTACTATTCGCAGATGGATTCGATAACCTAATGCAAATTCTGGACGAAACGTTAGAGCGACTACGATCGCATGGTCTACGCCTCAATCGTGCAAAATGCGTTTTTGCCACATCATCTGTCGAATTCTTAGGTCATAAAATTGACTCGAACGGCATACATAAATCGGACAAACATGTGGAAGCAATTCGAGATGCACCAAAACCATCCACAAAAGAAGAATTGCAATTATTCCTAGGCAAGGCAACGTACTATAATTCCTTCATTTCTGATTTATCGACGAGAAGCCGACCACTAAGAAACGTACTTCTTGAGGAACCTTTTACATGGACAGCAGCTGCAGAAAGAGCCTACAATGACATCAAGGAAGCATTAATCTCTCCACGAGTTTTAATGCCATATGATCCAACACTCCCACTACTGCTAGCAACGGATGCAAGTAAAATAGGACTAGGCGCTGTATTGTCTCATCGTCTTAGAAACGGACAAGAACGTCCCATCGCCTTTGCAAGCCGTACATTGTCAGTTACGGAACAACGCTACCCTCAAATTGACAAAGAGGCGTTAGCAATAGTATGGGCTGTACAAAAATTCTTCTACTACTTGTACGCACGTCGTTTTATACTTATTACGGATCACAAGCCCCTAACGCAGATACTACATCCGGAAAAATCATTACCAGCATTATGTATTAGCCGCATGGCAAATTACGCCGACTACCTTTCTCATTTCAATTACGACATCGAATTTAAACCAACAAAAATGAACGCAAATGCTGATTACTGCTCTCGCGCACCATTGCCAACAACAAACAGTTTCCACCGGATCACAGTTAAGGAAGAAACAATTCAAGATGAATTTAATGAATTCATATTATGCCAAATCAATCAATTACCGGTACGCGCGGAAAATATAGCCCGAGAAACACGGAAGGATCCAGAGTTAGGCAAACTCATCCAATTACTAGAATCAGGTAAAGATCTGACACGCGCTGGATACAAAGCTCCAGAGGCCAAGTACACAGTTGCATCTAACTGTTTATTATTTGAGCATCGGATTGTCATCCCAACTTCGCTACGAAAAGCGATTCTGAACGATCTACATGCAGCTCATGTAGGTATCGTTAAAATGAAAGGTATTGCTCGCTCTTTCGTTTATTGGCCTGGCATAGATGCAGACATTGAGCGGACCGCCAAGTCTTGTGAGGAGTGTGCCAAACACGCACACCACCCACCAAAATTTCGAGACCACCACTGGGAGTATCCGAAGGGACCTTGGGAGCGAATACACATAGACTACGCAGGCCCAGTTGCAAGCACTATGTTACTTATTGTCGTCGACGCCTATAGTAAATGGCTAGAGGTGAGAGCAACTCACTCTACAACAACAGCTTCAACGATCGCGATCCTAGACAATATCTTCGCATCGTACGGAGTCCCCATTACAGTCGTTTCAGACAATGGAACACAGTTCACAGCTGCAGAATTCAAAGCGTTCTTACAGTCGAGCGGGGTAAAGTATCATAAATGCACAGCACCCTACCACCCGGCGACAAATGGACAAGCAGAACGCTATGTGCAGACCGTTAAAGATGCTCTACGCGCAATGTCTACGACACCAGGATCGTTGCAATCCAATTTAAACAAGGTCCTACAACAATACAGGAAGGCTCCACATGCCACAACAGGTCAAACACCAGCTCAACTATTCCTTGGACGCAACATACGCACAAGGATAGATTTGACGCGACCAGATGACACACACACAAAGGTGATGGAAAAGCAACAAGCTACATTTAATGCTTTATTCCGAGAATATCAGCCTAAACAAACAGTTTATTTCTTATCAAACAATCCAAGGATGGATAAATGGCTTAGAGGCACAATCGTCACACGACTGGGTGATCTCCACTACGAGATAGACTACGGAAATAAACACTTCAAGAGACATATAGATCAAATTCGTTCTTGTAACGAGAAGGAAATTGGAGAGCAACCTGACATCAGTATACCGCAAGAAGAGGATATGCCTCGCCGAGTTCATTTTTACGACAATCATTTAATACCGACTGCAGCGGAGTTACAAGTACCACCTGCACCCTCAAGGTCACCTACACCGCCTAGGTCACCTGCACCTCCAGGAGAGCTATTGTGGACCCCACCTTCAACACCACCACGACTAGGGTCCCCGCCGCGTCAAGTTCAACGGCCCCAGGTCTTGCGGCGATCTTCGAGACTTCGTCGTCCTCCTCAACGTTATATGCCAAACCAATAACTGTCTTGGACATTCAGTCATTTTCCTAATGTATTCATAAATTTCTAAAGAGGGGAAGAATGTTACGAATGTATTTCATTTACGAGAGAGTTCATGGTTCGTAGCAACGGAAGCCATGCACTATCTTCTTACCGACGGAGCCCCCCGCCTATTTTCTGTTTGCCCCGCGCCATGTTTTCTCTCTCGCTCTTGTGCGAATAAGCTCGCTACCGGCATTATATAATAAACTTAGAAGTGCTTAGTAACCTTAGTCTTATTTCTTCCTAATTAAGAAAAGCATACACAACAGTTATAATTACTGATTCAATATTGAAACTATCACATATATTCCTGCTGCATTACAACTACATATATAATTTACTTACAAATTACATCGTTGATATTATATTGCTGACGCTTAGAATATTTTAATATTATTTGTAACAAAAAAATTTTTCAATTAGCATAAGTAATATAATATCAATGCAATAATTTATCAATAATAATATAAATATATTATAATATTATTAATATATGTTACTGTAATTTTGTTTTGCTAATATTTATAATTTCCTTACATATATTGTATGTTGGCAAAGTTTTTATCTTATTGAAAAAATATTTTAAATTTTCATATATTGTTTTATTATTAATTAAGATTAAGATATTTTTTTTGTCAATTTTTTTCTTATTTCCTTAATGTCTGATATATTTGAAAATATTGCAGGAAAGCATCCAGTAGCAAATCCCACATATCATCGGAGAACAGTCCACGAAAAAGGAAGTTGCGCGCAAAAATTCTAAAATTGAAAGCGCAAAATAAGACATTACGAGAAACAATAAGAAGACTAAGAAAACAAAAAGAAGAAGCAAAAAAGAAGAGAAAAACTACACCAACAGAAAAAGAAGGCAGCGAACATACAACTTTGCGAGAGTTAGGCCGTAAGTTGTTACCAGCAAATTTTGCTAAATTATTATCGGCACAGATTGACGCTCAAATTAAAAGCAAACGGGGTAGAAGATACGATCCTGAATTTAAACGGTTTGCGTTGTCATTATATTTTTTAAGTCCTCGGAATTATAAAGAATTACAAAAATCAGTTACGTTGCCTTCAATTCGTTCTTTACATGCATTCACGGAAAAGTGGGAAATTTTGCCTGGAATTAATGATAAAATATTTGATGCTTTAACAATAAAATTAAATTCATTGCCACTTGTAGAACGGCACTGCATATTATGTGCAGATGAAATGAGTTTGAAATCTCATTTATCAGGAGACGCGGTAGCGTCTCCGGCCATGTTCAAAAATAGAAACTACAAGTAGACGCTACAAGTCTCTTATCCCGCACCCTTAAAGTCGACTTTTTGGGGGTGTAGAACTATTAAAATATAAAAAATTTTGAAATGCCTGTAGCATATTCCGAAAGGTGGTATCGCCACGAGTAAGTTAAGCCAAAAAAGAAAAAAATCGGTCAAGCCGTTCTGGACATATAAACGGTCAAAAAGTGATGTTTTTCACGAAAAATGAAGTAACGTCTTCTTCTTCTTCTCTGTCCGCAATCATATGTACTTCTCTTCTCTCTTACCTTTCACTCATACCTCCCCCAACTTCCACTCACCCACTCCCCCCTCCCCTCCCCTTTCTCCCCTCCCTTCCCCTCCCCCCTCTCCCCTCCCCTTCTCAATTTTTTCGTCTTTTTCGCTCTATTTCGCACTTTTTCATCATCTTTCACCCCCTCTCACTCTCTCACACCCTTTCTGGTGTATTTACCATTTATTAAAAATTTTCAAAAACCACTCCTTAGACGTGAAATTTAATTTAATCTAGCTTGTGCTAGACGTCCAATTAGAAAAATTATTTTTTCATATGTACTTCTCTTCTCTCTTACCTTTCACTAACACCTCTCCCAACTTCCACTCACCCACTCCCCCTCCCTCCCCTTTCTCCCCTCCCTTCCCCTCCCCCTCTCCCCTCCCCTTCTCAATTTTTTCGTCTTTTTCGCTCTATTTCGCACTTTTTCATCATCTTTCACCCCCTCTCACTCTCTTACACCCTTTCTGGTGTATTTACCATTTATTAAAAATTTTCAAAAACCACCCCTTAGACGTGAAATTTAATTTAATCTAGCTTGTGCTAGACGTCCAATTAGAAAAATTATTTTTGGATCTATTGCGTGCCCAAACAAAAATACGATAGTTGCAATAGCGCTGAAATCGGGCTTGCTTTAGGCGCCCAATTAAAGAAATTTGGAGTGCTCTGCTTATAAAAGATATCCCAGAGACGATTAATTTGTGTATTAGTTATATATTTAAAAATATTTTATACCAGATGTAGTTTACACCAGACGTAATGATCGTGTTAAAATCGGAGAGACGAATAAAATATATGGTTGCGTGCTCACAAGAATAGCTGATGGAGGAGCTCATTCTTTATTTTCAATATTATTGTATTTTTGACATACAAACGGTTAAACATCTCGGAGAAATAAAGACAGTTAGCGAGTGACTGTGTCAGTGTCAAAATTAAAACGGAATAAAAATCTATTTGAAATTAGGTCATCACTTCAACGATAAAAATAATATAAGTATAAGTATATAACTACGTACAACTATATAATGTAAAAATAATTATTTGAATATATTGATGAAAGAATATTAGCATTTTAATAAATTATGTTATTTATTGAAATTTTATAACTTAATCGATATATTGTGTTACATACGTTACATGTAATTTCAGTTTTACTAATTCAAACTATTAATGATACATTAGTGGTTCTAGTAATCATTTCGTGCATCGACTTTACTAAAAATTGACTCTATTGATAAACTACGTAAATTACACGCGGAATAATAATAGGGAAATACTGTAACTAAAATACAGAAATGTAACAGAAGCGTATATAAAAAGAAGTATATGGAGATTTTCGCACACAAGTGTCTTACAAGAACCCGTAAATTAACCCCATAAGAAATGTTAATTAAAGAAATGTTAACGACATAGGTCCCATACTTTTGCGATGTACCGTTTTTGAGATATTGAATTTGAAAATTTTTAATAAGTGGTAAATTAACCCCATAAGAAACCGATAATTAACGACACAGATACAGATATTTAGTAACAAAAAATTTATTCTATTATTGAAATCATGTAAACGATTAATCCGCACATTGTAATTGAAACAAATGCACTTTGCAGTAAGAGCTTTATTGTGTTAGTTTTCTTCATTTAAAAAGTGCTATAATAAAATCATTTAATTATTAATGACAGTATTCTTCAAATCAAGAAAACTAATACAATTCTGCCTACAAAGTGTGTTTGTTTTAATAATAGTATGCAGATTATTTAACAGTTCAGTTATTTGTATCTTTTACATGATTTTAATATTAGATTAATATTTTTGCTTAGATATTTAATGGACGAAATTGCATATGCATTTCAAGAAACAAAATATATTACAGGGTCAAAAAATATTTCAAATATCATTTTTCAATCACATTATTCATTGCAATAACAAAATAAACTTTTGATGGGTAACGATAACTTTGATCAACAACACTTTTAATACCATTATATAGAAAGCTTAATCCAAAAACAACGTATTTTTTTAAATAACGCAATAGTATCAGAAAAATTTTTTGATCTAATGACATATTTTGTTTTCTGAAATACATATATACAATTTTGTCAATAAGGTATTGAGTACAATAACTCGAATAACAATAACAATAAAAGCAGACACATCTATATTATAATGTCATCGACACGCTTAGATACATACACAGGATGGGACAAAAGTGTGGATATACCCGAATATTTCATAAAAGTTGTATTTTAGAAGAGAATGTTTCAGACGAAAGGGTTTAGAAAGGGTTTAGAAGGATTTATTCACTGTTCTCATCCGTTTAATATTGGGTGGCGTCCCTAAAGTTAGATCAAGATCACATCGATATTTTTAAATGGAACACTCTATTTTTTATTTTAGAATCTAATAGCTGGTGTTAAGAGCTTCTCAAAACACTATAATAAAGTTATTTCGTAAAATATTCAGTTTTTGGTAGATCTTATCCTAACTTTTATGCACAAAATAATAAGACAAAACTATTGGTGCAAAGAATATAGCTATTTAAAAAAAAAAATACGCAATTGCATATTGCAAATAACATAACATTTTTTAAACTTTGTGTTTTTTTTTGCACTAATTGATTCATATATCTGTACTCTAAAAAGTAGGTGATATCCTCAAAAAATCATAAATGAAAAGGTCAAGCCATGTTCAAAAATAGACCCTCAAAAATGTAAATTTTTGCAAATTTAAATGATTATCTAATAATATAACCATGAAAAGTAACTGATATATTATGCAAGGCGCCAGTTCAAAGTGAACATACATAAAGTATATATTATCTAAATTAATTAATAAAATAAATAATATAATAAATTTAATAATATATTACCACGAAAAATGACTGATATGTTATTCAAGGTGCAAATTCAAAATGAACATACATACTTAAGGTGTATATATTATAAGTAAAATTGATTAAAATTTGACTCTAAGTGAAAGTACATAAGTGATATGTTATTCTAGTGCACAAAATATAAAAGTCGTTTATTGAAGTTTGATTTGAAATTTATACAATCTTGGACAATGAAAAATAGTTGTTTTCATAATTCCAGAGTACTAATTTGTTAATGACTCGGAAAAAGAACATGGCGGCCAGTGTTTTGATAACAGTGTTTTGATAATGATTAATTTAAATATTAGCATTCTCTCTCTCCCTCTCTCTCTCTCCCGCCCTCCCCCCCCTCTCTCTCTCTCTCTCTGGGTAGGGTGACATATGTGATTGATATTTAACAGTACTACTAACTTATTGAATAGTTAGAGGCAAGTTGTGTCGGATAAATCGGAATGTAAGTATTATTATTCCTAAGTGGATACTGAGAAACGCATCGAAGTTTTTTGAGAGCAGGCCGCCATGTTCTTTTTCCGAGTCATTAACAAATTAGTACTCTGGAATTATGAAAACAACTATTTTTCATTGTCCAAGATTGTATAAATTTCAAATCAAACTTCAATAAACGACTTTTATATTTTGTGCACTAGAATAACATATCACTTATGTACTTTCACTTAGAGTCAAATTTTAATCAATTTTACTTATAATATATACACCTTAAGTATGTATGTTCATTTTGAATTTGCACCTTGAATAACATATCAGTCATTTTTCGTGGTAATATATTATTAAATTTATTATATTATTTATTTTATTAATTAATTTAGATAATATATACTTTATGTATGTTCACTTTGAACTGGCGCCTTGCATAATATATCAGTTACTTTTCATGGTTATATTATTAGATAATCATTTAAATTTGCAAAAATTTACATTTTTATTTTATAATGTGTCGCGAGATGAAATTATTGGTTTTGAGGATACAGGCAGTTATAAATCACCAATACCTGCAAAAAGTGTTTTAGTAATAATGGCACGTAGCATTGCAGGTAATTGGAAAGTCCCCGTTTGCTTTTGTTTTGCAGAAAATGCATGTTCAAGCAAGTTTTTGAAAGAGCTTATTTTTAATATAATAATAAAATTAATAAATAATAATATTAAAGTGCATGCGTTGGTTACTGACATGGGATCAAATTTTATACAATTATCTTGCGAGTTAGGTATTAATACGGATAATTCTACATTTTTTGTCGGAAATGAAAAAGTATTTTATATATTTGATACTCCGCATTTAATAAAAGCTACACGAAATAATTTATTGAAACATAATTTTCAAGTAGGTAGCAATAAAATAGCTTCATGGACGCATATTGTAGAGTTTTATAACAGGGATAATAGACAATGGATAAAAGCGGCCCCTAAATTATCTATTTATCATATTGAACCAAATAATTTTGCAAGAATGAAAGTGAAATATGCAGTCCAAGTATTTAGCAATCATGTAGCTGCGGGTATGTGTACGCAAATGTCTTCCGGTTTTCTTCCAAGTGAAGCAATTGGAACTATAGATGTAATTGATCACTTTGATAAATTATTTGATATATTAAATTCATCATCTGTAGTTAATCCAAAAGAATATGGAAAAGTTTTTAACGGAAGCGAAAAACAAATTCAATTTTTAAAAGATATGTTATATTTTATAGAAAGTATTAAAATTATTGATAAAAATGGTTCTCCTGTAAGCGTTAAATGCTTGAAATGCTGGCAGATTACGATTAAAAGTGTACAACAATTATGGGAAATATTAAAATCTTATGATTTCTCGTATCTTCGAACAGATTGAATCAAGACTGTATTGAAAATTTTTTCGGTTCAATTCGGCAGCAAGGTGGTAATTGTTTAAATCCTACGCCAATACAGTTTGTACGTGCTTTTAAAAAACTTTTTGCTCTAAGATTTTTAGAACATTCAGATTCATTAAATTGTGAACAGGATACAGATGAAATGTTAAATTTATATGAATCATCGTGTAATGAATCTACATCACTTTCCTCATTAGTAGATAAAGTTATTTTAAATATTCCCACTCATGATTATTACACAATGGATCTGCCAGAGGAAAATGCATTTAAATATGTATGCGGATTTTTGATTAAAAAATGTACAGAAATGCACTCATGCGAAACGTGCGCAGCTTATATAAAGGAAAAAGGAGGAATTATGAATAACACAACATTATATTGTTCTTTACGTGTTTATTCAAATGAAGAAAATGTTTTTGGAAATTTAAATATTCCGAGTGATAATTTTTGTGAATATATTCATAAATTAGAAGAAATCTTTGTAAAGAACTTTGAAATTAATTGTTATAAAAAAAATTTTGGGGCTTATTTATACCAACTTGCACAAGAAATATTTTTTGAACCACCGTGTCCAGATTTTCCGCTTGAATTTCTTATAAAATTGTTTTTACGCATGCGTATTTATTATACATTATCACAACATAATAAAGCATGTAAAAAAAGTTCTAGAAAGAACAGAAAACTGTTAAATATTTTACACTTATAATGTTTTTTTTAAGTTTTAAATATTATATGCATGATGTTTCTGCGTCCTTTTATATATTGTGTGGTTATTACTAATATATGTATTGTTTTTATTGCGTGTGTTCTACATTTCTAATTCTTTAATGTCTTATGCGTTTAAGTTTCTTATTAATATTGTGTGTGTTGAGTGTATCTTATATATTAATATTGTGTGTGTTGAGTGTATTTTTATTACTAATTTCTAACTTTTCTTATTAATATGTTTGCAATACATTTACTTTTATTATATATATATTTTTTGTGTGCGTATAGTTTATACATTAATAAAATAAGTATTAATTTTTTTTTAATTTTTTTTTATAGATTGCGACAATTCTCATATCAATTTGGAATAATTAGTAAGTATACAAAGCGGTAATTACAATTAATTTTATCTCACATTTTTTATAAAAAATATTTTATATAGATTCTTATGTATTTTTACTATGTAATTATAATATTATTAATTATTATATAAAAAGTCTCTTTTGCTCTTCTGATGTTCTTTCTTGCTCGTACCGAGGTGGATCGAGTAGCTGAGGTACGAATAGGTAAAGAATTTGGAAGAAAAAAATAGAGATATTAGGTATATATATATAGGGTGTCCCATTATAAAACATCCACGCAAATTACTCCGAAGATAAGGGTGATAGCAAAAAATGACCTTACACACATATTTATTAAAAAAATTGTTTATCACAAATATGTAATGTAATGTAATTTTTAGAATATCTATAGATTAAATCAACATGTTATTTTTAGGAAAAGTACTTTTAATTTTATTAATAAAATTTGTAATAAATATTTTATATATGTAATCATATTTTTACTGTTTCACAAATTTTATATCCTTATTCATATATCTTATATTAACATTATTACACAAAAATATGTAATATTATAATAAATATTATTTTATTTTATTTTATAAAAATATTGCATTAATTTCCTTGTTATTTTTATTAGCGTGCAATTAAATTATTATTTATATATGTATATTTTGTATAATATAATATATTTTATTATTTTGATACATAATTAATAATACACAATTTATACAATTAATTTTTTATAATAATATGTATAATTAATAATTTATATTTTTTGCCTTTGTCTATTTTAACATTACATTTTCATCATTATGTACAGCATTATTAATGATACACTTAACAAATTTTTATTTATTTTGTAACGTATTATTATAATAATTTATAATCCTTCCTATTTTGTATTAGTTTTATAAAGTTATATTATTCTGATGTGTGAGTAGTGATTATGAGTTAGAAAGAGAACAAACAAGAGTGAGTGAGAGAAAAGTTCAGATGGCCTTACTGGGCAACTCGCTTATTTCGCGCATGCGCACTCCATTTTGGCCAACACTAACTTCAAAGGTGCCGACAGAGAGTTGCGCTACTGGATATACTGTGCTTATACCTCGCTTGCACATCCATAAAGAGTGGAGACACACCAACGGCCTTTTCAAATCGACACCGATACGCACTCGAGACACCGATGGATCGATGCTCATCTGATTCATCAAATATTTCGATATACTTGCGATTAGAAGTCGTAAGTTACGCGTTGAAAAACACGTCGGATCCCAAATTTCGTTGAGTAAATCCAACGGTGAGATAGAGGGCATCTCGAGCATGGAATCGGGAGGAAACGAAGATACAACGAAATCACCGTCTTCGTCGAGATTCGAGAGTTCCCACGATTTATTTCCATCCTCGTTGGATTTCGTTGCGATATCCTTTCGTCGATTTCCCTCGACGTTTTCCATAACGCGAAATCGAACTCGACTGTACTAACGAAATCTAACGTTCTTTAATATCACTGCGAATACGACTCCACCCGAGCGACGACGCCCTTTATAGCGGGGCGAATTCCGCATGCGCGCAAGCGCGATCCCCATCGTCGACCGGACGATTCGCGATAACTCCCCCGTCCGGTTGACTCGACGCTCCCGTCCGTCGTCGACCGGACGCGAGTACCGGATCAACCCCGGAAATCGCGGTTTTTGTGCACGACCCGTCGATCGCGATTAAAAAGTCCAAGAAACGATTCTCCCTCGTCTCCCCCCCACAACCCCTCGTCGCGCATAGCAACGACGACGCGTTCTTTTCTGCTTTTTCCTTTATTCTCTCGCGTCAGTCGAACTCGATCATCGGCGAGCACCGCCACGCGCGCTTCGCGCGCCTCCGCGTGACCTTGATTTTTCGCATCGTGGTGAGGGGAGTGAGGTGAAGAGAGGGAGTCCAAAAAGTTAAAAAGTACTCCGTTGATAAAAGTTACATTCTCCGTTTGGAGAGCCCTGTAGCGATGAGTCATCGACGTGCGCGCGAAAGCGCGCGATTCGCGATGAATCATCGTAGTGGACACATAACCTGCCGAAAAAAGTGTCGAAAAGCGCGATTATAATTCAGTCGTTACTAGGCTGTCATGAGTGTTGAAAAGCGAGGATTCGTCGTCATCGTCGTCCGTGATGCGCAGGCGCGCGAACAACATTTTTCGGTATTTTTTTTCTAAATTCCGCAATGACGTGCGTGAAGTGAGAGGGGGGGGTCCAAAAAATGTGTAAATAAGCCGATATCAGATCCAAACCAAGGCGGTGGGCGAGAGGCGAGGAGAGGTGGGGAGTAGGCAAGAATTCGGAGGTGCCGCCGCCTAGCATCAAGCTTGGGCGGCTCACCACTTCCGGCCTACCCCTTGCCTCTCCTCGCCTCTCGCCCCGTCTTTGGATCGTGGATCGGCTTATATTAACTACCCTTACGGAAAAAACACTGAAATATTGAGTGTTTACACTCAAATTTAAGTGTTAACACTTAATTTTGGGAGTTTACTCTCATATTTGGGTGTTATACTCAAATTTTGAGCGTTTGCACTGAAGCTTGAGAATTTACACTCGAACATTGAGTGTGGACATTCAAATATTGAGTATTTATACTCAAAATTGAGTGTATGCTTTACAGGTTGAGTATGTACACCCAATGATTGAGTGTTTAAACTCAAGTTTGAGTGTGATCAACGATTTTCAATTGTCTGAGCAGTTAGTGACACATTCAGTATCTGTTCGACCACGAGACGTCTCGCGTGTTAATCCTTAAGTAAAGGAATCCTTCTTTTCAAGTTGTATAAATAAGTTGAGTGATTTGTAATTGTGCAATAACCACATAATTGTTAGTGTCTCACAAGCACTTAAGTATTAGTGTCTCACAAGCATTTAAGTATTGGTGCCTCACAAGCACACAAGTATTGGTGCCTCACAAGCACATAAGTATTGGTGCTTCACAAGCATACAAGTGATAGTGCTTCACAAGCACATATATATCGGTGTCTCATAAGCACATAGAGATTAGTGTCTCACATATACATGGATGCGCATCCTCGTTAAGTGAAAGAAAGGCCATTTTACATTCGTTGGATCTCACAAGCACACAATAAGTCATCTCTCGAGCTATACGAGCATTCTATATCTGTGCCCTTCCTAGATGAGTTCATAAGATAAGTAATTACATCATAAGATAAGTTCTTGCATGCTACTCATTGTTTATATAACAAATAATATATTCTGTACGTTATATGCCGTATTGCGTTCTTATAATAACACTGCTTTCTGCATAATCATTATACTACAATTCATATCAGAATATTATACATTTCATTCATGTATTTATCACAATACTGTTATGTATTGTTGTAATATTTACTAATATTCATTATTATATATCATAAGTTTGAATTACATTTTTAATTACATTTTTTTTAATCGTTTGATTTGCTTACAGCCTTACAATTATGACTAAAACTCTTTCACGTGTCATAAAGTTGATTCAAGTTGAGAGTAAGGGCCTATCCAGACAAACTTGCATAATCGCATAAACGTATATATAAAGAAATTGATTGGTCCACAAACAAATGCATAAGGAAATGAACCAATCAATTTCTTTATGCATACGTTTATGCGACTATGCAAGTTTGTCTGGATAGGCCCTAACACTCAAATTGACACTCAAGTTGAGTATCACTCTCAAGTTGAGTGTCACTCTCAAGTTGAGTGTCCGAAATAATACTCAAATTGAGTGTTACTTTGAGTGTCTTTTTGAGTGTTTTTTCTGTAAGAGCACCACCTTCTTCGTGAAAAAATCTCACAATTTCCCATCACTGAGTGAGAGTACAGTGACAACACAGTGAACGCAAGCCGTGTCACCTTTATTACACGATGTGTCATCACCGTGCAGTCACCATTTGCGCTTTCGTGCAGTGAAAGCATTGTGGCAGCATAGAGATCGCACGTCATGTCGGCACTGCATGCCTTGGTCGTGCATGACACATTTGGCTATCTGGGTATTATTGTTATTATTCAGAAAGGGGCAGATTGATGCAGCCAAATTCCATTTACTTATCATTGTAACATTCCATATTATGTTTTGATAATAGTTTTATTCGTTTGTAGAATTTTGTTTGTTTTGTAAGAAGAGTTGAATTAGGAAATTCTTAAAATTTTACATTTAATTATAATTACGTTTAATTATACATATTAGCAAAATATATTTATGAATCACTGAAGCATTTGAGATACATGATTATGTAGATTAAGGTATGCTTTCAGGTATAAGCCGCATTATTAGATTATCTTATTTTGAAAAAGTTTTTGATTTTTAAAGTATTATAATTATTATCCTAAAAAGGTTCAATATGGAAGAGGGCAAACCTACCCGGACACCGCTGATCATTGGATCGGAATATTATCGAAAGGAAACGGTACTGGTGGCAAGAAAGACATCTTACAAGGAACTCGTCGGCCTTATGTACATCGCAATGGGAATGCGTCCGGACATCGCGTACGCCGTTAGCATCCTTTGTCAGTTCAACAATTGTCATAACGAATCTCACTGAACAGCCGCAAAGCGTGTATTGGGATACTTAAAGGGTACCATCAATCATGGACTAAAATGTACCAAAAATAACAACGGTCTAACAAACTATAATACGTAGATACAGATTGGGGCAACTGTAAGATCGACAGAAGATTATATACAGGTATGGCATCACTGAAATATATACATATTGGAAAAGATATTGAGCTGCCTGAAGCGTGCCAATTGAGAGAGCAATTTAGGGGCAGCCTGTTCTTGTTACACTTATGATAGTAGTGCGTTTTGCGCAGACGCAACGAGTGAGACACTGTTGAAAGTGTGAGACAACCTGTCCTTACTTGCATCTATTGCAGGCATATATGTAATACTACTATATTGCTAGTTCCGTATCTTCGCAATGAGAGGTCGAGGCCCATAAAAGAGAGACGCACGAATTCCAAATATGGGCATAGACGCTTAAGCCTCGTTATGCGCAGGCGCGTCTATTAAGTGAGTGTGAGCGAGAGGCTAAGCATTAGAAAATGAGACAGAAAGAACACGAAAAGAGAAAACATTACCTGATCGTGTCTGACTAACGCTGTTAGCGCATGCGCACAAAGCAGCTGAAGCATTCGCGAGAGAGAGACTATTATACGTCTGTACCGTAATGTTTGACCCTGAGGTCGGCACTCTTCTAGCAATATAGGTAGTATTACATATATGATTGCAGGCACGTTTTTTGCTGACCGAAAAATCGTGAAGATATGTCATAAGTATAACAAGGACAGACTGCCTCTAAATTTGTTTTCTCAGTCGGCTTCAGATAGCTCAGTGTTTTTTTCAGTATGTACAGGGTATTTCTCATACATACAGGTCAGTATGATGGGTTGCCTATATATCGCTGCCAGACGGGTGCTAGACTCACGCTCTAACTTATCAGCCGCGATAGCGATGTGTGTAATTGAAATATAAAAAAAATAGCACATTAACAAATGAAAAATGTTTATTGCCGTCATTAGAGTTAGTCAATAGTGTTGTTAACCTTAAATAAAAGTTATGGATCGTGTGTTCTACAGAAACAAAGAATTAGTAGATATGTTGCTCATTTATGGCGAGTGCCATAAATATCAAAGGTGAGCCGCTCTATCAACAACGTTTTCTTGATAGACGACATCCGGGGCATGGTTTTTTCCCCATTTGTTGTATACTAAATTTTACCAGTATAGAATGTTGCATAGGTCAACGCGCCCGCAAAATGTGCAAACGCGAAAACAAGAAGAAATTGATACAGTTCAAGAAGCAGTCTGTGTTAATCCCCATATAAGCACAAAAGCTGTGAGACGTAATTTGCAAATGAGACATGTAAAAGTATATAGAATTTTGAAACATGATCTCAAATAACATCCTTTTAAAAGACATACAACTCAAAGATTTTTACTTTATTACTTGGAGATTTTTCTCGTCGACAAGCGTTTTGTAATTGGCTGTCAAAACAGGTAGAACAAATGGAAGATGCATGAATGATATAAAAAATTGTAATAAATATGCCGCATGCATATTGTTTCATAATTTTATTTCATTGGTAAATATAAACAATATTGCCAATGATATATTCCTCCAAAGAATATTGTGGACAGATGAGTGTACTTTTCACAGCAATGGGCAAATTAATCAACACAATGAACATCACTATGCAAAAGAGAATCCCCATTGCGGAAAAGAAACTCATATTCAGGAGCAATTTCATATTAAATTTGAATGGGAATTTTAAATGATAAAATCATCAGACCGTATTTCTTCCCTGAAAATATTTACAGCCTTGGCCAAAAGTATTAGGCACTCTTATTTTTACGACGTATTTTTTAAGTATTCTTGGAAATGATTCAATTGTTAATTCTTATTGTATTGGAATGTTTAAAGAATATTTTTAACAATAGACGACTAACCTAATGCGTAATAAAACATCTGAAGTTGTCTAATTGTGTCTAAATTATTATAGGGTGCCTAATACTTTTGGCCAAGGCTGTATATTAGGAGAAACATACAAATATACAATTTTTTTAGAAGAAATTTTAGGAAACATATTAGAAGAGAAAAATGTACCATTGGCTCAAAATCCAGACATAATTTTTCAACAAGATGAACACTCTGCTCATACTTTTCTTGCTCGCAATGTTTTAAATCAAATATTTCCCCACAAATGGATAGGCATTCATAGCTTTCTTCACGAGTGGTCACCGTGATCGCCTGATCTCACACCACTTGATTTTGTTCGTGGGGTTATACATATAAAGGACCAAGTTTATCAGACAATGCTAATTAATAGGCATAATTTAATAAATAAAATTCAGCAAGTACTAACATCACACCTGTAATGTTGGCTGCAGTACACGAAAATAATGCGTAGAGCAGCTCTATGTACAGAACAAAATGGTAGCTATTTCGAACATGTACTGTAAATAAATAAAATAATTAAAATATGTCATAAACCTCTTATTTACCTTATTCCAATTACAAAAAAACTTTTAGGCAATAAAAATGTCTTTAAAAAATGTCTAAAAAAAAACAAAAAAAACATTTGCAATATTTCATCCTGACAAAGTTTAATATATAAGCAATGGAAAAAACCATACCCCGAATGTCGCCCATCAGAAAAATGTTGCTCATAGAGTTCTGCGGTTCGCCGTTTTTATGGCACTTGCCATAAATAAGCAACATAAGTTTACAAACTCTTCATTTCTAACAGGATCCATAATAATATTTACTTGAAATAAATTCTATTACATCAATAAATGTTTCTTATTTATTAATATACTATTTTTAAAATATTTCTGCTAATAACAAGAGCTATGTTGACAGTTGATTAGCGCCACGCGCAAGTCGCAGCGCGTGGCGCTAGTCAACCCTTGTGGTCGCGCAGTTTTCACGGTCCGTCGCTTCTCATCGAGTCATATGCTATTTGCATTCGCGTTTCTTTTAAAGTAATTTTTGGTATCGGTGAATCGGTAGTGAGTCAGTAAATCAGTGAATTCGTTATCGCGTAATCTGTATTGTGTTAATCGAGTGAGAGTAATTTGTAAAAAGTTTTGATGTGTCTCTACAAGTTAATCATAACGGTGCAGCAGTTAACACGTATCATGAGGATTCGCTACGCTGCTACAAGGTGAGTGAGCAGATGAGTGAGTGAGTAAATGAGTGACTGAATGAGAGAGTGCATAAGTGTTTGTGTAAAAGAGAGAAAGAGAGCGAGAAAAAAAGTGCGTACGTGCGTGCATGTGTATGAATGTCTCTCCCTCCTTCCCTCCCTCACTCTCTCTTTCTCTTTCTTTTACGCACACATGCATGTCATTACACACATTGCGTATAGCAATCAGCTGATTGCAGCGTCCGACGGCCGGCGAACCGGAATAACTTTTTGTCATTAAAGTAACGTTTATTTTAAGAAACACGTATTCCTGACGTAATTCTAAGACACTTTCTTCTTCACCAAAATTTTATTTAAAGCATAATTTTATGTTATAAGATTAAAATAGTTGCTTATAACTCGAAAACTACGCTTCAAATCAAATTTTGGTAAAGGAAAAATCGTCTTAGAATTGTGTCAGGAATACGTCATTTTACAGATGGAAGGTTGATTTGGAACATGCTGTATAATTGTCAATCAGTTGAAAAGTATTTCTTCACAAGCTGTTAAAAAATTTTAAGATTGAAACTGGTTGTATACAGGTATCTCAATAACACGTTTCAATATATTAAATGTACCTTTAACACAATAGCTGCTAAAATAATAATAATAACAGCAATAATAACAATAACATCAACAACAACGATGATAATAATAATAGTAGTTGTTATTGCGGTAGTAATAATATAACATTGCAATTTTTTACCTGTAAATATTAATGTGTTAAATTATCTTCTTGGTCTCAAATATTCCCACTTTCTTAATTTTTTTATTAAATAATTCAATTTTTATCATTGCATATAACTAAATATCTTTATATTTTTTAGCTATAAGATCATTTATTGGACAAACGACGTGTAAAGGGAAAGAAAAGTTAAGCTTTTCTAGTTGTTTTTATGCTTAGAAGATTAACAGAAAATTGGAAACAGATTATTGCATGACATCTTACATCTAAGTCTTCAGATGATGATGTCATGACTCAATTACTGTATGAAATTGAAGAAGTCGACAAAAATAGGCTATAAGGTCCACGGATTAATTTGTGATATGGGCCCAAAAAATCAAGCTATATATGATGCAATTTAGGAATAAAAGTCAAGAAATAATAACATTCCATTTGTAATGCATTCGATACAGACTAGTGATAATTTTTATATATGACCAGATATATCACATTTAAAAGCCTACAAATGGCTTTAACCAATAATTTCATTATTACAATAGCATCGTCAATTGTAGAGTCTGAAAATTTGTCATGTAATGAGGTACAATTTAAATCTCGAAGAATTGAACGTAATCCAGCAACGCAAGAATTTAAAATTAGCTCCAAATATAACCACCGACATTGTGAATCCAACAGGATTTAATAAAATGAATGTAGCAGCTGCAGCACACATATTCAACAAAAAACAGCTGCTGCTTTAGAGACATTGATAGAACTGAAATTAATGGATAAGGAACGCGGACTTAGAATACCAGGACTGGGCACTTGAGCTTCGCTCGGGACACGTATTGACTCCAGCGCTAGTTGTTCTTACGGGCAGCACATAATATAGATTATCACGTGATTTTGTCATGACATTAGCAGACATTAGGTTACGTCTGTCCATGCGTTTATTGTGGTTTATCGTTTTATCCCACGGACACGGATTAACACAGACTTAGGATATTAAATAGGTATATTAAATCGAATGTAATTATACTCAGTGAACATAATATAATTGTAATTAAAACTCAGTAAATATAATATAATTGTAATTAATTACAGTGGGAAACATGCCTGAATGGTGTGTAATACTGGGCTGCACTTCTGGTGTTTCTAATAGAAGTAAATTAAACAAAAAAACACATTTTAGAGCCCCAAAAGACCCCAAAAAATTAGAATTATGGCAAGCTGCTATAAATCAAAGTGATTTTGTACTGAAAAGTAAACAACCCATCTGTGAAAGACATTTCTACGAGAAAGATATTCTAACGCAACGTGAACTTACAGATAGTGCTGGAAATGTTCTTGGGGTGGTAAGTAATAAATATTTATTATATTTACTCAACAATGTTTTATTCAGAAGGTTTTAATTAGAAAAAGAATGTAACATAAATTGTCTATAACACACAGCTGGCTGATTAAAAAAACATTTATTAAAAACACACTTTTTGTTGCAGTTGTATTCAGATTACTTATTTCTAATTGAATCCTTGTTTTATTAATGTTTAATATTTTTGTAAAAAATTTTTATGTACATTTTATTGCATTTTTTATTAGTCTACTTATAAAGTTCGACGATTAAAACAAGGAGCCGTTCCTCGACTATTTTTTGGGTCCGAAAATACGGTTTATATGGAAAATAATAATGTGGATAATACTATAGATATTCAAGAATGCAGGGAAGATGCAATTATACCTATATTGTATACTGAAAATAATACAAAAGATGCTACTATTTTTAATTCAATAGCTATTCCGGATGAAAATGTTCGCATTACATGTGATGAAACTATAAAGAGATCTAGAAATGAACAAAGTGTAAAAGAAATTTTGCAGGATGCTTCTACAAGTATTACATGTGTAGAATTATTTGAAAATTGTTTAAATATTATTGTTCCTGGTGAGTGGATGAAAGAAAAAAAGCGTATTGGTGACAAGAATTTCATTTCATTTTACATCAGTAAGTTACATAATTTTCATGGAAATATGAAAAGTATTTTCTTAAAAGAGGTCATTATTGCGGAAGATATGATGATTCAAGTTAATGTGTTTGGTCAAGTACATTTTCCTTATTTAGTAACTATGTTTCCAAACTTATGTAATTGCATACATAATACCAAACAATTGCTGGATATATTAGATGCCATAGGTACTTGCAACATCTGTTTGGGTGCTCTAGTCGAGGATGATTTGAGTACTGTTGACCACAATTTTACATATATTGATACAAGCGATACAATAAGGCATAAAAAGTGTTCTTTATTAGTCACAAATAGAAAACAATGCTCATGGTGTATTTCGGTGAATAAATTATTAAAACGCAAAATTAGCCGAAAACATTTATCTGAAAAGTGCAAGCGCATTCGATTAATTGTTAATCTTAAAAAAAAAATTGTTAATTGACCTACGGAGCAAATATTATAAAGCCAATAGAATTAAAACAAAAGAAACTATTCGAAGAAAAAAACTGCAAGAAGAGGTTATTAAAAATCAACAGAACGTAGCTGACATTGGTTTGCAAAATCTTGAAGAACAATTAAAAGTTAACAATGTTCCTCAAAATCAACACCATGCAATATATGAAATTTTGAACGCTGCAAAACATCAACGTTCAGAAGGTAGAAGATATTCCGAACATTGGATTATTCTGTGTATGCTTTTGCATATAAGATCTCCTTGCGGATACAATTTTTTACGTAGTAATAATATCTTACCTTTACCGTGTATTCGCACAATTCGCAGGTAAATTAATTTTTTATTGTTTTTTTTACAGCGTATGTAATCAATAAATATTAGATAAATATTTTTATAATATTAATCTAATATTTATTTTATAAAATAATTATTTTTATAATATTAACTTTTTTATAGATATCTGTCATTAATCAACGTATCTTGCGGCTTTGATCCTAATTTTTTTAAGCTTTTTGAGTTATCGTTAGCTAAAAAGGATGTCATGAAAAAACATGGTATAATTTTACTTGATGAAATATCAATTCGAGAAAGCATCAATGTGATCACCAAAAACCTGACGTATAGCGGACTTGTAGATTTTGGAATCTATAGTCAGTGCATCGAAGCCAAATTAACAAATTTAAAAACAGAAGGATATTTAATACATCCAAATAAACAGTTTTTCAAATTTATATATTTTATTGAAGAAATCTTCGTAAAAAATTGTTATTCTCGCAATGTTTTTGATGACGTTATAAATGAAATTGTAACATCCGATATTACATTTCCGTGTAAAGAACACGGGAATGAAATGATTCTAGCGAAAGTAATTCATTATTACATTCAAATGCGTATGCGGCAATATACTTTAAAAATTAACCGTGAAATGAAAAAAAACAACCAACTAAAAAAAAAATATCAAAATTTTGTAAGACATAAATATGTATATTTATATATACTTTTATATGTAAATATATAAATATTTTGAATTAATAAAATGTGTGCATAACAATTATTTTATCTTCCTCTTCCTATATCATAAATTATGACATTAAAAATATAAATTCTGCAATAACTTCATGCTAAAAGAATAATTTTTAATAGTATAATTCATAACATTAATTAATTAAATATTAACAATTAAAATTTTGTTGCTTTTTAAAAATTTTTTACTAAAAATAAAGATAAAAGTTGAGGAATACTATTTTTAATATTTTTAAATGATGCGCCATTTGCACGTATTGACATCCAGCGCCATATAGCGGATTAGTTCATTTGGAGTCAATGGCCGGTATTCATAATCAGTTCTTATATTTAAGACCGTCTTAAGTACGGTCTTAAGATGTCATAAGCCAATCACAGAACCGTATTAGCGTTTTAAGACATTACTTAAGATGATCTCAAAATAAGATCCGACTATGAATACCGGCCAAATAAGTAACCTGAAATTCTATAGGAAATGCTAGGAGTTGCATAGGGCTGATAAGGAAACTAAAACTATAGCTTGGTTTTTTAGAAAAGTGCGGGCTTGGTTTGATGTAATGAACAGCAGAAACCAAAATGAAACGATTACTTCAAATAATAAAAACTAAAAAATCAGTATTATTGACGATTTTTTATATTTAATAAAAAATATAATAATTGATAGCTCGTGGAAACCGGTTCAGACTGGAATCAAAATGTCAGCTTTAAACACTATTACATTGATTGATTATTTATTTAAAAGTGGATATCTTTTCTTCCTAACTTCTCGTCTAAATCAAGACGCTATTGAAAATGTATTTTCTACTTTGCGTCGAAGCGGAAATATAAGTCCAATAGATTTACAAGCGAAACGTCTCCGCTTCATTATATTGTGCCAATTTATCGATACCCAAAAAGGGAAGAAAAATAATGAAAATGATGACGATGAGTATTATATTGAATTCTTTAGTTCATTCAACAAATAATAAGGAAAATGATGTACAGGATATATTTCACCCAAAAATTGCATGTATTCCCCTATATATAAATACGATCAAGATTATTCGAAATTTGTACCAATAACAAATGGGAATGTAATATAATTAATAACGTCCTAGGAAGCAACATCTTATGTATTAAGAAAAAAATACGCTTGCAATAATGGTTTGAAAGTTTTTATTGCTAACGACAATCGTCTTGTTACTCATTTTATACCAAAGCTCTTTCGCTTGGATTTTTGGAAAGTCCTTCTAACAGTATTTTTGAATATGTTACATTGGTTGAAACCCATTTGCAAGCACCCATGGTGGAAGGACCGAGTGGAAATTTGTCTAGCAAAAGTTACTTTGCAGCTAGTGGCTAGATCATGCAGGCTAGATATGATATCTAGCCATTGACTAGCTCAGTATAAACTGTAATTTACGTTACTTCTTGGCTATCCAGTACTTTTCTAGCTCCTGTACTGTAAATGTTAGAATAGATAACGCTTGGGAACCTTTAAAAAATTAGCTAGCTATTGTCTAGCCATTATTATTCAAAAATTTGTTAACATTTGAAAAATTTAGTTTATGTCATTCTCGAACTATTTCTTTAATGGCTGTCTAGTAATTATCTAGCCAGTATTATATACCCGAGTGGAAATTTAAACTCGTCACTACCCAGCCATTAACTAGCCAATTTGTGTTTTGCCTAGCCCTTGGCGAGTAATGTAACGCTTAAAAGTCCTAGCTACTGGACAAACATATATATATATATATATTTATTGTATAGGGTGGCCCCGAACGTTCCGGCGATATTTTGAGATCTTATAGGAAATTTGATTTTGAATCAAAAATTTCCTATAAACATGGGTCGAAAAATGCTTCCTTAAAAAGTTAGCGCCCGAAAACCTCTGAAATTATTATACACTAGGCAACAAAATTATCGCAACACTCATTTATATCAAAATTTCGCACAACTTCAAATAATCATAACTTCGTGAAAAATTATCGTAATTGAAAGTTTTTTCTCTTATTTTAAAGCTTAAAGTCTCTACTTTAAGATGCATTTGGCCAATTTTGAATTTCTTCTTTCCTCCTTGCGCCGTCTCTTTAAAAGTAAAGACGTGTTTTGTCTTCAAACATTTGCATAGTTTGACGCACTCCACGGAGTAGGATGAATTTTTTTCGCAAATGCCACAACAACCATCGTAAAATTTTGACTTTTCCCTGCAAATTAAAAAAAAAAAGAGGTTCGTACGATTTTTTTTCGAGGAGTTAGGATGTATCAAAGTTATGTATGCATTTTTGTCAGTTACCGCCAGCATTAGCATTACCCGATGTGCACCACGGGGAGGTTGCTGGTTGGATTTTCACATCGTGTGTGTGTGCGCGCGCGCGCGCGTGTGTGTGTGTGTGTGTGTTACAGCAGAGATGAGGACCCCACGGTTCGTCACTTCCGCAGTATTTTATGACTCCAAACCCTCTCTGCTGTGTGTGTGTGTGTGTGTGTGTGTGTGTGTGTGTGTGTGTGTGTTACAGCAGAGATGAGGACCCCACGGTTCGTCACTTCCGCAGTATTTTATGACTCCAAACCCTCTCTGCTGTGTGTGTGTGTGTGTGTGTGAGCGCGCACACACACACACAGCAGAGAGGGTTTGGAGTCATAAAATACTGCGGAAGTGACGAACCGTGGGGTCCTCATCTCTGCTGTAACACACACACACACACACACACACACACAGCAGAGAGGGTTTGGAGTCATAAAATACTGCGGAAGTGACGAACCGTGGGGTCCTCATCTCTGCTGTAACACACACACACACACACACACACACACACACGATGTGCAAAATCCGACCAGCAACCTCCCCGTGGTGCACATCGGGTAATGCTAATGCTGGCGGTAACTGACAAAAATGCATACATAACTTTGATACATCCTAACTCCTCGAAAAAAAATCGTACGAACCTCTTTTTTTTTTAATTTGCAGGGAAAAGTCAAAATTTTACGATGGTTGTTGTGGCATTTGCGAAAAAAATTCATCCTACTCCGTGGAGTGCGTCAAACTATGCAAATGTTTGAAGACAAAACACGTCTTTACTTTTAAAGAGACGGCGCAAGGAGGAAAGAAGAAATTCAAAATTGGCCAAATGCATCTTAAAGTAGAGACTTTAAGCTTTAAAATAAGAGAAAAAACTTTCAATTACGATAATTTTTCACGAAGTTATGATTATTTGAAGTTGTGCGAAATTTTGGTATAAATGAGTGTTGCGATAATTTTGTTGCCTAGTGTATATACAGTTATATATACGGTATATTATACGGTTATTTTATATATTTTTACAAATATTAGGGAAAGTATGCGTTTTTTAACAAATAATACCCAAACAAAAGTAGAGAATTAAATTACCTTTCAAATGAGATGAAAGCGATCGTAGTACGGTCCATAGGTTTCGAGATAGTCAGTTTCAAATGTACAAAAACGTGTTTATTTGGATTTCAACGCGCGTGGTTTAACGTGCGGAAGGGATGGAATATTCTACGCGCTAGAGAGATAGAGTGAGGATGGCTTCCTCCCGCACGCAAGCGATGCGACGTACCATGTACGTATGCGCTCCCTTCCATGCGCTAAACCATTCCTAGACAACATGAGTACGAGTAACGTTTATATTAACGGTTAGCTACGCAGCAATTGCACAAAACCCCGTATGATCTATTCTTGAGAAGCAATTCTTATTGGATTTTCTTAAAAATGTCTAGAATTTTTTCAAACAGAAAATACGCGGATATTCATTACATTTACGGTTTTTGCAATGGAAGCACAAAAGCGGCAGTTCGCGAATATGCTGCCCGTTTTCCCGATCACCGGCAGCCACATCACTCTGTTTATGCTGAAACGCACAGGCGTTTACGGGAAACAAGATCATTTTCCAACTTGTCTGTGGTGCGGAGCCCTGTTCGCAACGCTAGAACAACAGAAAGAGTTGCAAGGTATTTTGAGACAAACCCAAATACTAGTATCCGTAGTGTTTCTCTGAATTTGGATATTTCCCGGATCACAATTCAAAGGTCGCTTCGTGAATTAGATATGTACCCATATCATTTTACACCAGTCCAAAATCTTTTTCCTGCCGATTATCAAAGAAGGGAAAGATTTTGTCAATGGTATTTGAATTTATATATAAATATTTCATCAAAAATCCTGTAGACAGACGAGAGCACCTTTACTAGAACGGGAGTGTTCAATTACCACAATTCTCACTACTGGTGCCACATGAATCCTCATCTTCCTCGGATATCATCTTTTCAGCATCAATTTAAAGTCAATGTTTGGGCAGGTATGATTAATGAATATTTAATTGGGCCTCACATCCTACCTGACCGCATCAATGCACACCAATTTTTACAGTTTTTGAATAACAATCTATTTGATCTATTGCAAGATGTGCCTTTAAATCTTCGCTATAACAATTGGCTGCAGTTGAATGGATGCCCAGCTCATAGTGCTCGTATTGTTAAGAATTGGCTAAATCAGCATTATCCGGAAAAATGGATTGACCGTTGGGGACCTGTGGAATGGCCAGCCAGATCTCCAGATTTAACCTCTTTCGATTTTTACTTATGGGGAAAAGTGAAAAATGAAGTTTACTCAACGCCAATCGAGTCTCGTGAACATCTGATCCAACTGATAAACACGGCTTTCGATCGACTAAAATTAAATCGGGAGGAAATCCGTAATGCGACCAGATCAGTCACTACTCGATGCCGAAAGTGTATTGAAGTTGGAGGGGGACATTTTGAGAATAGTTAGTTTTTTTCACGTTGTTATTCATTTTCTACTACTACTATGCTATTTTAGTTTAAAAAGAAGAATCATTTTATTTTTTTGAAAGAAAAAGATTATTTTTTACTTCTATTATTTTTTTAGACATTTTTTAATTTTCATTTTCTTTTCATTTCATTTTCTTTTCACCTTCTGTTCTTCCTTTTATCCTTCTATGGTGATTGGTTTAAACAATGCAGAAAAGAAAATTTTTTTAGTTGAAAAACCAACAAGCAAGATAAACATTAAAAATTAGCGAAGCTATATCAGCATAAATAAAGAATATTTTTAAAAAGTTCTACTGTCGATATCCGAATAAACACTTTTTTGTACATTTGAGACTGGCTATCTCGACACCTATGGACCGTACTACAATCGCTTTCATCTCATTTAAAAGGTAATTTAATTCTCTACAACTTTTGTTTAGGTACTATTTGTTAAAAAAAGCATACTTTCCCTAATATTTGTAAAAATGTATAAAATAACGTTTTTGGGCGCTAACTTTTTAAGGAAGCGTTTTTCGACCCATGTTTATAGGAAATTTTTGATTCAGAATCAAATTTCCTATAAGATCTCAAAATATCGCCGGAACGTTCGAGACCACCCTGTATACAGGGTGTTTGATAATTCGAACGTCAACCGTAAAATGCAAGTAGAGTAGGTTAAACTGAGTAGAAAAGTCCTATATCATGTTGCGATTTTCGTAATAATTAATGAGATATTAATTAAAGAAGATCGACCAATACGCGCGAATCTAAGCGCGCGGCAAGAAGAGACAACCCACGATTATTGTGTAGCGTTTGAGTACGCGGGGAGAAGGAACAGCCTACCGTTATTGTCTAGCATTTTAGCGCGCGGGGAGAAGGGATAGCCACAACCATTGTTACGCGATTGTTTAGGCGCGTGACAAAGCGTTGCGAGAAGCGCGTAATACTAGAATACCGCGGCGACCGCCCCGAATTGTTCTCTCGCATTGTTTTGCATCTCTCTCTCTCTCTTTCTCTCCCTCTCGGTAGGCTGTTCCTTCTCCCCGCGTACTCAAACGCTACACAATAATCGTGGGTTGTCTCTTCTCGCCGCGCGCTTAGATTCGCGCGTATTGGTCGATCTTCTTTAATTAATATCTCATTAATTATTACGAAAATCGCAAAATGATACAGGACTTTTCTACTCAGTTTAACTTACTCTACTTGCATTTTACGGTTGACGTTCGAATTATCAAACACCCTGTATATACATATACACATGCATATTGGCATGATAGTCTTAAAACATATGAAATTAAACCATTCTATATATATAGAATGATATAATTTATGTTATAAAAATAGATACAATTTGTCTCCAAAAATTAAATAAATCAAGTGAATAATCTTCTCTTCGCCAGTGATAATAAACTCAGAAAATGGAGGCAATAACTGACGTGCAAACTGGCAGTTGATACATTTATTAAAAACACAACGTTTCGACCATGGGATTTGGTCCTTTTCAAGTGTATAATTTACAATGATGTCGTCTCATTTTATCAGTCATGTACTATTGACGCGTCTTTTTATCTAGACATCTCTGTAACATCGCAGTCTTATTTTATTATATAATGTAATTTTTGCGGCATCATTGTAAATTATACACTTGAAAAGGACCAAATCCCATGGTCGAAACGTTGTGTTTTTAATAAATGTATCAATTGCCAGTTTGCACATCAGTTATTGCCTCCATTTTCCTGAGATTAAATATAAAGTTTTATCTTTAACAAATCAAATAAACATATGAAAAAGAAATATCAAGAGGCACGGTAGTGTCTCGCGCCAAGTATACGCATCGCGATACGAGCGCGAGACAGACCGGGCATCTTTTACGCGAGACGATTTTTCGAGAGACCCTTCGATTATCATATATCAATAACGGCTGATCGGATCAGCTTTTAAGTAGACTCAATGGATAGCTTGGGTTCGATTTACATTAGAAAAGTATTTTTATTTTTCTCCTACGTGCCCTACGAGCGGAGATATTGCGATGTATAATTCTAATGTGATGAATTTACGATTAAGATACTCCGTTTTCTTAGTCATCGTCAAGTGTGGGTAAGGGGGATCGCGGTAAGAGGCGAAGAAAAGTGTAAAAGTGTAGGCTGGGGGGGTCGCGGTGAAGGGCGAGACCGGCCATTGTTAACTGAATAGTATGGCGCGAGCGGCGCGAGACACTACCGCAGTGTTGCCATTGCTGGTGATTTATCACCAGATCTGGTGATTATTAATTCGACCTGGTGACGTGGTGATTATTTTCACATTTCTGATGATTTTTTATTTTATTTAGGAACCGAACGCACTTATTTTATCCAAGTTCTGAAATTCACTGAATTTCAGCACTGGCAATGAATTTTGGAACGCAACCTTTATAAAATAACAACTAATGGTATCACTGATGTCATCTTTTTCATTTGCTGTTCAACTTCAAACGAAAGGAAAGTCACTACAAACAACTACAAACGATTAGAAAAAAGACCGAGCAAGCGGATTTTCGATATCTCAAAAAATGGCTGAACTGCACATTTGCAATTTGTTGAAATTGTTGTAACTTTTGATACTACAAAATATGTGAAATCACAACAAATTACCTTTTTAAAAAAAAGGTATAAGAAAAGCGCCAAGTATATGCATCGCGAAAGAATGCGTTCAAAACAGAACTCTTGTGAAAAATAATATTAATGTGAAACTTTGCTGAAAACTATTTTTAAAAGTATCCCTCAAAAAGTAGTAATTTTTTATATGGGATTGATTTTTATAAAAAAGAGCGCCCCTCAAAAATAATTGTATTTTTAATAAAAGATTATTTGAATCTTCTCTACAAAAAGGAATGATATCATCAAAAGTTACGCCAACTATTTTAAATAATTATTAAAGGCAATATATTCATAGTCCATTCTTATTTCAAGACAGTTCTCAAGTATCTCAAGTACATAAGAATGTTTTAAACCAACCCATACAGAACAAATCTCCAAAGGACATCCTCTAGATATCCAGAGGACATCTTATGTCCTAAGAACGTCTATGAAACATCCCAAGGACATTCCTTGGATATTTGTTCTGTATGGGAAGCTGTATTAACATCTTAAGATATTACTTCAGATCGTCTTGAAATAAGATGGACTATGAATATTGCCTTTGATAATTATTTAAAATGCTATATCCAATGAATAATATGAGACTGTTTTCAATTCAATTTTATTCAATTAAATTTCAATTTAATAAAATTCTAATTTTATTGGGAGAAATAGAGGAAATAATAATATTAAGTAGACAGATTTGTTGTTTTATACAAATAAATATTTTAATACAAATAATTTAATAATATAATACAAATAAATATTTTATTTATATTATACTTGGCGCTGCTAAACAGAATTGCCTACTTAATTCTAACACACACACACACAAACACACACACAACGCACGCAACACACACGCGAGAGAGAGAGAGAGAGAGAAAGGGGGAGAGAGAGGAGGAGAGAGAGGAGAGAGAGAGAGAGAGAGAGAGAGAGAGAGAGAGAGAGAGAGAGAGAAATTAAGAGAGAGGTATCGCAAGTACAAGTCTCACTTATTCTAACTTATTCTAACTTATTCTATACTTAATTCTATACTTATTTTATATACGCTAAACAGAATTGCGCACACACACGCACGATCGCACGCATACGAGAGAAGAAGAGAAAGAGAAAGATACAAATATACCTATTGTAATTCTAACTTAACCTTCTAACTTATTCTTATTTCTAATTTCATACATACGCACCCGTATACACACAGAAACATGGTGAGAAAAGGGAGAAGAAAGCAAGGAGGGGCAGGAGGAGAATTGCCTACTTAATTCTAACACACACACACAATTCACCACGCACGCACGCACGCAGAGAGAGAGAGAGAGAGAAAGAGAGAGGTATATCGCAAGTACAAGTCTCACTTATTCTAACTTATTCTAACTTATTCTATACTTAATTCTATACTTATTTTATATACGCGCGCACACACACGCACGATCGCACGCATACGAGAGAAGAAGAGAAAGAGAAAGATACAAATATACCTATTGTAATTCTAACTTAACCTTCTAACTTATTCTTATTTCTAATTTCATACATACGCACCCGTATACACACAGAAACATGGTGAGAAAAGGGAGAAGAAAGCAAGGAGGGGCAGGGGAGAAAAGGAGAGACAGAGAAAGAGAGAGAGAAACATTAAAGCGATTAACATATTCGATTTAGTAACATCAATTCTGTTTAGCAGCGCCAAGTATAATATAAATAAAATATTTATTTGTATTATATTATTAAATTATTTGTATTAAAATATTTATTTGTATAAAACAACAAATCTGTCTACTTAATATTATTATTTCCTCTATTTCTCCCAATAAAATTAGAATTTTATTAAATTGAAATTTAATTGAATAAAATTGAATTGAAAACAGTCTCATATTATTCATTGGATATAGCATTTTAAATAATTATCAAAGGCAATATTCATAGTCCATCTTATTTCAAGACGATCTGAAGTAATATCTTAAGATGTTAATACAGCTTCCCATACAGAACAAATATCCAAGGAATGTCCTTGGGATGTTTCATAGACGTTCTTAGGACATAAGATGTCCTCTGGATATCTAGAGGATGTCCTTTGGAGATTTGTTCTGTATGGGTTGGTTTAAAACATTCTTATGTACTTGAGATACTTGAGAACTGTCTTGAAATAAGAATGGACTATGAATATATTGCCTTTAATAATTATTTAAAATAGTTGGCGTAACTTTTGATGATATCATTCCTTTTTGTAGAGAAGATTCAAATAATCTTTTATTAAAAATACAATTATTTTTGAGGGGCGCTCTTTTTTATAAAAATCAATCCCATATAAAAAATTACTACTTTTTGAGGGATACTTTTAAAAATAGTTTTCAGCAAAGTTTCACATTAATATTATTTTTCACAAGAGTTCTGTTTTGAACGCATTCTTTCGCGATGCATATACTTCGCGCTTTTCTTATACCTT
>CABEGB010000437.1:0-35787 GCA_901521435.1 Crematogaster levior | reverse complement strand
GCCTGTGTCATCATGACAATACGTTCCTGACCCTGCACACTCAATTTCGTACAAGTCAACATCAAAATGGGCCCCATATGGAACGTTCCCCATTTTTCGCAACAATTTTTCTGACTAAACAATTTACAAATTAAGAAACAGCAATCCTTATAAAATTAAGCGGATTTACAGTTACCCAATAAAATATGTAGTACGCGGTTGCTTATACAGCAATGTTATATAGGAGGATGTAAAAAGTTTTTAAAATATATATTGCAATTCAAGGTTTTCTGACTGAATATTATAAATTATAAACAGCCAGAAATCTCAATTAAAACATTTTTTGTGCAATATCTTTTTAACGAGGTTGTAATGGATTATAGACAATCAATGGTTGTAAATAACTATAAAAAAACTCATGTATGTAAAAGAATGTAGGAGAAATGTCGATATCTTTCAAAGAGATACGTGAAATTACGCAGTTGCAAATACGTTACTCGTAATTCTTATTTTGGACTTTTAATTTTGTCCAAACATAGTTGGGAATATCGAACATAATTATATTTGATAACGACAAGAATTGATTGTTTGACTTCATACGCATCACGAATGCAAACAGCAGTCAGATTCTCTTAGTGCTCAAAGTCTCCATTCACAAATTTGCTGTACACATTAACTATAACGATTAAACAGGATGTATGTTAACACAGTTAACACAATTAACTGAACTAACTATAAATTATCTTGTTAAAAATTCGACACTTACGAAAGCAGCCTTGTCATCTTCATCACATTAGCTATCACCGTGAGCGAATGATTCTCTCATAATTTTCTCCAGACAGGTAAAAGCAACATGCGTCGGATCGAAGAACTAACTTTTTTTGAGACTGATTCAGCGGCTTAACAAGCATTCCAAAATAAACAATTATGTTAAATAACTTTATATTGAATCACAAAAATCAAAATCAGTGGGAGATTAGAAGATTATTTGCCACATGCGCCACCAAAACTAGTATTTGACAAGTGACAGTGAGCCAATAGTCGCCTGATATACAGAATCTTTTCACAGATAATTCATCACCAGATATCGCGTCTATAAAGGCAAAGCGGAACTGAAAGACAGCGGACGTATGAACTGACTGGACGAGAGACAATTTGACTCGGCTCAATAAGCTGGGCTTCAAATGTTTACTCTTCCTTCGACACTCCAATCGTTTTGTCATTTGCGTGATCACTGCTCTCGTTCAGTCAGGAGTCAGACGGAGTGTTATCAGTCTAGCTTTTTTTCAAATTCTATTATGTTTAAAAAGGCATTGTTTAATCAGTAAAGAACGTGATATCGATCACTTGAAAACAGTGTTTCCTTCTCTTCGTCACCGTACAGTGCAGTGAAACTTTACCTCAAAAAGCGATCTTGAATTTTAGTAGTGTATTCATAAGAATTGTAAAGAGTATATTTTTGGATAATTCTTTATTAAATATAGAGATTACTTCAATTTCAAGTCAAAATGTTTTATAACTGTTTCATATTTTTCAGCTAAAAGTAAAAGAACAAATTTATATAAATACAGATAAAAATTTTATTCAAAATTTACAGCAGAAATATATTGTATATTGAAGTGGGAATGATTTATAGTGAATATTATTATATAAGTATAAAATATCGGTACTAAATGTAATAGATGTGCAATATACATTATATGTGTATGTGTGCAATATTTAATAAATAGATTATTACGTTGCCTATGTATAATATATGTATATACCACATATATATATATATATATATGAATAAACACCTTCAATTTAACTTTTTAGAAATTCATTTTTAATTAATTGCAGATTTTTTTTTTTAAATTGATTTTTTAAAATAAGAGTTTTATGTTATTAAAGAAAAAAAAAAAAAAAATTAATGTGTTGAATATGTATATCGCATTCGATAAGGTCTCCATTAGCAATTAACCATATAAACACATTACAATCAACCAGATAGGCAAAGACTTTTTTATAAATAAACTTTAAATTTTTTCTGTTTTAAATTTTTTCTGTTTACAAAAATTTAGTAAAAATCCTACATCTCTTATTTGATTTTTTTTTATCGTCTGATTTATTATATAATTTTAGTATATGATGACTATTATTTAATTCTAAATGTTGTTAATTATGTATTTTAACAGAACTAAGAAAATATAACAAAAGATTCTTCTAATTATATCTAGTAAACAGTTTTACGCACACACACACACACACACACACGCACTCGCGCACACACAGGTGAGTTCCGGCCAGTGACATTTCTTTCTAATTTTATTAAAAAAAAAAAAAAAACTGGCGATTTTTAATCATTATGAGGATGTGTGAAATGCGTATTGACTGGCGGTAAATAAATAATGTCAATGTCAATGTATATTGTGCGTGCATGTGCATGCGTGCGTACGTATAAGATATGAAAACAAATTAATATAGTAAAATATATTTATATAGTTAATTAAAATTAATATAGTAGAATATTATTTATATTCATGAAAATATTTTTTATTATTATTGTTATATTTGCATGTGCAAAAGTTTCCAGCCACTTTGTGCTACAAGAAAAATTATTAGTCCACATATTCTATAATACATTTAAATTATATTTAAGTGTCAATATTTTGTAGCCATACCCTTTGCAGCGATAACAGCTACACAACGATGTGACATCTACTCAATTAATCGATTAATACAAGCAGTTGGAATTTCAGGAATTTCTCGTGAAATTGCTTCACTATTGTCGATAGATAAATCAACCGTGAATGATATTATTGTGAAATACCGTTCTGGACATGGTTTAAAAGATCATCCGCGTAATTTAAGACCACGGAAAACTAAAAAAGTAGATTGTATCATTAAACGTAAATTAACTGCGGATGTCAAGAAAATTGTTGCCAAAATTACACGCGAGTTGAAAGATGAAAACCTAGCTAATGTTAGTCATAGTACCGTAATACCAAGACTACATAATGTAGGACTTTTTGGCTGTAAAGGTACTAAAAAACTATTAATCAGTAAAAAAGAATAAGAAGACCGATTACAAGATCGACAGCACCCTGTATAATATGAAATATATAATTAACAACATTTAAAACTAAATAATAGTATCATATAATAAAAAAATAAATAAAAAATATAGAATTTTTATTTAAATTTAATTAAATAAAATATAGAAAAACATAAAGTTTATTTATAAATATATAAAAAGGTCTTTGTTCACCATATTGTTGATGGTTAATTGTAATTGATTATTAACAAAAATCGTCTTTATCGATATATTTAACACATTAGTTTTTGTTTTTTTAAATAACGTATAAAAGTTTTATTGAAAATTTAACTTAGAAAGTTAACTTTATTTAAAATAAAAATTTAATTAAGTAAAAGTCAATCAATTTCATTCGGTATATCAAAAAAATACTTCTTTTTCAACTTGCTTTTCTACTTACGTTATTTTTAATGGAACATTGTAACTATTTAACTTCTTCGACTGAAAACAAATATTTGAATTAAAATATTTGTTTTCAATTACAAATTCAATTATTCAATTTAATTCAATTCTTTCAGCATATAATAAGTCTTTACAAACACAAATTGAGTTCAAAATAAATATTTTATGTATTAAAATCTAAATTAATCGTACTTTACACAAACTTTTTACAAGTTAAAAGTGATCATGTTTTTTATACGTATACAATTCTATTTTTAATTTGTACTTAGAAAATTAAAAAAAAATGAAGTCAATCCGTGACAAAGTTGCCGTTTTATAACAAGTGTTACGATATACATATATTGTGTGTGTGTGTGTGTGTGTGTGTGTGTGTATACAGGGTGGCTGAAAAGTTTCAGCACAGCCAAAGTGTACAGATTAGCTAGATTAGCTCATACTAATGATAATAATAATAATAACTGCTTTTATTCCCTTGCGGGGTACAGTGCGGACCTCCGCTCCGCTTACAATATTCCAACTTTGCCCTTAATCTATCTTATACACTATTCGTTTGCGAGAGAGAGAGACATACTTCGTCACACATTTCTCCACCCTTCTTCCATTCACTCCTCTGGACCTCCGTTTCCGCCGCATTTTCCTTTCCTTCCACTCTCTCCTCATTCATACATACTTTCCCCCCTCCCCCCTCTCTCCCCTCCCTCAATTCCTCCAAATTCTTCATCCACCTCTCACCTTCTCCTCCTTCCCCTAGCACCTCATACACCATCTCTTGCCACCCCTTCTCCCTTCCCCAATTCGTGCATTCCTCCCATACATGCTCCCATGTCTCCTCCCCCCTCTCGCAGACCCTGCACCTTCTTCTCTCTTCCCTCTCCCAATATTTACCTCCCCTCATACCGTCCCCTAACTTGAACCTTGCCACCCTTTGCCATCTCTCCTCACTCCAACCCTTCTTCAGATATTCTGGAACCCCCTTCCCCTTTACCTTACCATACCATTCATTAAATTTTGATTTCCCTATTTTGTCCCATCTTTCCTTTTCCTGCCATCCTCTCTCCTTCCTCACCAACACCTCCCCTCTTATCTCTTCCCCTTCCCTTAATCTCTCCACCTCCTCTATCTTCCATCCCTTCTCCTCGTAAAATCCTCTCCTCTCCTCCTCCCAATCTCCTATCACTTTTCCCTCCTTTGCCCTTCCCTTTAATTCTTCCCAGCACCATTTTGCCAGCTCCCCCCCTCTTCCTTCTTCCAACTTCCTTTCATAACCCCACGCTCTTAAACCAGCCCTTCCTTTTAACTTATCCCTCTGCAGCTCTTCCCTTACCATATACCCCGGAGTGTACCTCCTTACTCCCACTACCCATTTCAAAAACCTGTCCTGCACCCTTTCCATCTCTTCCCTTTCTTTTCACCCCCATATCTCAACCCCATATCCTACTACCGCCCATACTAATCTGTCAAAAAGCCACATCCTCCTCGCCCAATCCTTCCCAAATCTCCTTTTTCCTATCCCCCATACCTCCCTCATCACCACTGCTCCTTTTCTTACCCTCTCCTTCACCTGCTCTTCCTGCCTCCCATTCGATGTCAGTATGTATCCCAGGTACCTAAACTTTTTTACCTCTTCTATTTCCCTCCCTCTCCATTTTCAAACCACCTTCTTCCACCTCCCTCCTCCCCTCCTACACCTCATCACTTTCGTTTTCTCCACGTTCACCTCCAGACCCTTCCCTTCTATATACTCCTCCAACACTCTAATTATTTCTCTCATCCCTCCTTCACTTTCCGCTATCACCATCACATCGTCTGCATATGCTAGCGAGAAAATTTTTCTCCCTCCTACCTTTAGCCCTCCCCATCCCCCTTTTTTCAATTCTCCATCCATATCCGCCAACAACAGGGTAAACAAGCATGGACTGAGTGGACAACCTTGTCTCACTCCTCTACCTGTCCAAAATCTTTCCCCTTCTTCCCCCACCCTCACTCTACTCACCGTCTCCCTCAACGCCTCCTCGCATCTCACCACTAAACCCTCCCTTACCCCCTTTTTCGTCATGCCCTCCACTAGAATTTCCCTATCCACCGAGTCAAAAGCCGCCTTCATATCCACAAACATTACCACCACTTTCCCTTTTCTCTTTGCTATCTCCCTGTTTATTAGGTAATTTAAAACAAATTTGATCTATCGTCCTCATTCCCCTCCTAAATCCCGTTTGACTCGGTGGTAAGATCTCCTTCGTTTCCACCTCCTCTCTTAGCCTCTCCGCCAACACTGCCGCGTACACCTTGTATGCGGTTTGCATCAAGGTTACCCCTCTATAATCCCCTACCCTCTCCCCTTCTCCCTTTTTCACTATCGGCACGACTATCCCCTCCCTCCACTCTTCCGGCCACCCCTCCCCCTCCATACTCTGTTGCATAACTCTCACAACCACTCCCTCACTTCTCCCCCTCCGTACTTCCACACCTCATTTACGATATCATTTCCTCCTGCTGACTTTCCCTCCTTCAACTTTCCAACTACCCTTCCTATCTCCTCCCTGCTTATCTCTCTCCTTATATCCCTCCTCCTCCGACTCTCCTTTCCTACCCCCTCCCACTCTTGTTACCCTCCCATCTACTCCCCCTAACACCTCCTTAAAATATCCTTCCCATTCTTCCATCTTAATCCCTTCATTTACTCCCTTTCTTCTTTTCCTCTCTCTATTTATTACCTTCCATACCTGACCCTCCGTCCTCACCCCCTCTATCTCCCTCTCCCATCTCTCTCTCTCCTCTTTCTTTTTCTCCTCACACAATTTCCTATACTCCTTTTTCATTACCTTGTAACTTTCCCCCTCTCCTCCCTCCTTCCTCCATCTCCTCAATTCCTCTTTCAATTTCGTTTTCAACCTTCTGCACTCCCAAATCCACCATCCCTTTTCCCCCCTCCCTCTTTCTTCTTCATCCACCTTTTTCAGCGTCTCTTCTACTCTCTTCTTTAGCCCTTTCTATCCCTCTTCCACCCCCTCCCACCTCTCATCCTTTTTTCCGAAGTATTCCTCAAACTTCTGTCTTCCTCCCTCCGTCCAAACCCCTCTTCTTCCCCTTTTCCTTCTACTCCTCTTCCTCTTTTTCCTCTTGCCTCCCCCCTCCACCCACACCGTTATCGGTTGATGGTCCGAGTCCACCCTGTCTTCTACTTCCATCCTTTTAATCCCCTCTCTCGTCTCGTCATTCCCCAACACGTAATCTATCACTGTGCCTCCCCTTCCCCCTGTATACGTCTATTCACCCTCTTTATCTCCTAATACACTCCCATTTATTATCGACCATTCTAGCTCCCCACATAACTTCCTTCCCTCCTCATTTACCTTTTCGTCCCTCGACCTTCTTCCTTCCTCGCATGCATTCTTTTCCCCTTCCTCTCCCGCTTTCCCCCTTTTCTTCCTGTCCTCGCATTAAAATCCTCCCCTATTAACATCCTCACCCCTTCCTCTCCATCCTCCATCCAATCCCTCAACTTTTCCATCTTTCCTACCAAGTCCCTATTCACATAAACCCCGACTAGCCTCCACCACTCCCCTCCCAGGCACATTTTTCCTAATATCAATCTCCTCTCCCTTCCCTGCCTCTCCTCTCCCATTTCCTCTATCTCTTCCCTCCTTCCCATAACCATTCCCTCCATCGCCCTCCCCTTTTTATTCCTTTTCTCCACCTCCTGCATTTCCTACACATATCCTTTTGGTAACCACTTCTTCACCCTTTCCCATCCTCTCTTCTGTAACCACGTTTCACTTAAGAATATTACATCCCAGTCCTTTATTTTCTCCCAAAAATCCCTATCCTTGTTCTCCAACCCTGCCACATTCCAAAAGCCCACTTTAAACTCATTCCTTTTTCCCTCTCCCTTTCCCTTTTTTCTCCTTCTCCCATTCCCTCTGCCCCCCTTTTCTCCTTTCCCCCTTCCCTCCTGTCCCCCCTCTAACAAAAAACCTCTCCCCTTCCTCTCCCTCCATTTTCCTTCCCTACCTTTTTCTCTCCTACACCCTCCTGCTCTTTTCTCTCCCTTAACACATCCTCTAACTCATCCCATATCCACATCCTCCCTTCCACCCACGGCTTCATATATCCTACTCTTACCTTCTTCCCCTCCCTCCTTTTCCTTTCCGCCTCCCTTTTTATTAACCATTCCACCCTTTTCTCTCTTTCCGTCAGATCATCCGTTATCCACTCTCTCCTATCCCTTAACTTCATTTTTCCTCTCATTACATCTACTTTCTCCTGCACACTCGCGAATCTTGCCCATACCATCTCCCCTCTTCCCTTTTCCCCTTTCCCTATCCTCTTTACCCCCTCTATTTTCCCTACTGCTTCTGTCGCTTTCACAATCTCTTCCACCGCCTCTCTCAGCCCTTCCTGTCCTTCCTTCTTCACCTCTATCCCTCTTATTATAATATTCCTTTTCCTCTCCTCTCTCTTTTTCTTCTCCTCTTCCAACTCCAGCCTCCTCATCCTCCCCTCCAAATCTCCCTCTTTTTCTCCATTTCTCCTCACCCTCCCTTCTCCCTCCTTCTCCTCCTTTCTCCTAACTTCTCCGTCCCTGCCTCTCTCTCTTCTCTCACACTCCTCCAACCTTTTCTCCAACTTCTCTATCCTCTTCTCCATCCCCTCCTTCTCCCTCTCCCACCCCTTCCTACTCTCCTCCATCCAAGCCTTCATCTCATCCCTACCCTCCCTCAATTCTCTTATCTCATTCATTAATTCCTTAAAACCCATCCTCATCTCCCTCACCACATCCTCCCAATCCTCTCCCGCTCCTTTTACCGGTGACCTTTCTACCTTGGAGCTTTTCCTGAAGGCCTCTACCCCCTCCACCTCTTTCTCTTCCTCCTGCCTCACCTTTCTTTTCTCCCCCCTCTTAAACATTTCTACCAGCGGCACACTATTTGCCCTCTCCCTTGTCATCTTCTCCGTATTTTTCGGTCTCCCTACTCTTTTCCTATCTTTAAATCTCCCCCCTCTCTTTTTTCTTCCTCTCCCCATTCTCTTCCCCCCTCTGCTTCCTCCTCTCAACCTCCTTCCCCTCTGCCGCTCTCTCTTTCCCCCCTAACTTTATCATCTTTCCCAATTCTCTCCAACTCTCCCCTTTCCACTTTTGCTGCCTGGTGTCGTCACTTCAACTTTCTATCTCCTACCTTCCCGTCAATCCTCTAGCTTCTCTTACTATTCCGTGGCCTGCGCCACTTAACTTCTACCCTTCCTGCCTTATCCTTACTCCTTTCTCTCCATCCTGCTCCCTCTCCTCCACTCTCCCACCTCCACCTGACACTTCTACGCCACTCCACCACTCCCCTCACTCTTCTCCACCCTTCTCACCCTCGATCTGCTCTCTCAAAATTCACACTCTACTCTCACTCAACTGTCACTCTCGCTACCGGAAACGGAAGTCCGGCTCATACTAATGATAAAAGTCAAATACCATTATGCAATATTTACAATAGTTATTGAGTTATTAATTAAAGTGTCTGAGCCAATGCGCGCGTGAGAAAGTGGTAGGTTGGGCTGTTCGGCAACATTGAAAAGCGTGAGGAGGAGTCACGCGGCGAGTGGGTATCTGCGTGGGGCGCGGGAGGAGGGACGCGCGACAATAGAGTCGCTCGCGCTCGCGACTCTATTGCGAATAAATATTGCATAATGGTATTTGACTTTTATCATCAGTTGAAACTTTTCAGCCACCCTGTATATATAAAATTTTGTCTCGTATAAATTCAAAGAAAGGTCCAAGATATAAACTATGTCTCTTATGAACTATTGTAGATAAATTTAAAATTGAATATGATTTTGTATAGTATAAAAGCGATTAGTTGCGATAATATCATATAACCGTGAAATAATAGTAATCGCCCATATCACACAGTATCTCTATAGAGAATAGAATCGCTCACTTTGCGAGCATGGCTGTGAAAGAGTGCTTCAGGAGGCTACAGCCGGTGCAACTGTATCTGGTGCTGTTCTTTACGACGGCTTTCTTCTTGATCGAGATCGTCGCCAGTCACATAACGCACTCGTTGACATTGTTGCTAAATGCTTATCATATACTCTGCAACTTCGTGGCACTTGTCGGCTGCATCGCTTCGATCAAGGTAAGTGCGAAAGATCCGCGAAAGATCCATATTTGTTAGTTTCTCTTGCAAAATGACAAATCCACGTGCACGATATCATATTATTATATAATAATTTTTGCAATCAATATTCAGCGCTTAATTTTAAATGTGTTTCTTACAACGGAATTTATTTCCTTCACAAACATAATATTACGAATAATACAAAAAAGAAACTTAACTCTTAGCTAAATAAACAAGTTTCATTTTAAGCATCTTACGTAAACTTATTTACGTAATACTTATTTAAGCACATTAAATAATAACTTATAACTATTTTGCTATATAACGACTATTATAGAAGTGTCCTGCAAACCTATCTGTCTGTATATAGCTACTATAACGTAGCCGATAAACAAAATATAATAAATGGTACATAATTAGAATTATGTTTAAGAATAAAATGTGCTCAAATATTTGATTTATCAATGTTCGCAATTTTTTTATCGGTTTAAAATAACTTAAATAGAAGAATTAATAAATTGCATAATATGACAAAATGACAAATTTATGGTCTATTCCCCCTAAAATATATCCAAACAAAACGTCAAAATAATGTCCATTTGATGTTATATTGACTAACAAGGAGATGGCAAAAACTGCAAAATGCCAAATGGAATGAGCCATAGTTCATTCGAAAGGGGAGGGTATATAAAAAGTGCAAAGGAGTTTGGGTGAATGGGTCTTAGTTTCTGAGAAATTTGCAAATAAATTTGGGCATGCGGCCCTCTGTAGAGTACTTTAAGTACTCTACGTAGTGACTAATTTTTCGAAGCGCCGTGGCAGCGTATGCTAAGGTGCGTGCTTTTATACTTTTGCACTTGCGACCGATGAGAGTTCCCGAAATGTCAACTTTTTTTTTTATAATACAGTATTTTACAATTTTATTTTTGTTATTCTTTACAAAAAAAATAATATTTAAAACCAATATTTATACATAAAAAGAAGTAACAAAAATTTGTTTTATAAAGAAATTTATTGATTTTTAAAATTATTTATTATAAAAATCGGACAAAATTTAAAAAAATTAAAAAGAAACAAAAAAGTAAAAACACCAAAAAATAAAAAACAAAAAACCAAAAAATTATAACCCAAAAAATAGATACTAGTCTGTAAGACTACCCTCGTAGAGTCCGCTTACAGTTTTGAAACAAAATATATATTTTTCTTACATAACAGCCAAAATAATGAATTTATACATATAACCTTTTTGTAGAATTTTTCAATAGCTTCATTTTTTATCTGAAACTTTTTTCTCTAAAATCAATATTTTCCGAGATATAGGGGAGATCGGGACCATGAGCCACAAAAATTCAAACTCTAAAAAGTATGTTTAAATATAAGATTTTTGTTTCCTCTTTTTTAATAATTTAAGCATTATGTATATTTTAAAATTTATTTATCGTATTTGGCAAATGTTGAGTAGTTTTATAGAAAAAAATTAAAATACATTTTTTAAGAAATGACCCATGGTGCCCCGAGTCAGTCACCGGGACACCATGGGTCACACACAAAAGCTAGATTTATTCATTCAAGAAATAACGAAAAGTTACAAAAGTTGAAATAAAATTTTATTTTATACATTTTCTTATCATACTATTCACGATTGGATAGGACAAACAAGACATCAGAACAATCCACTACTGAATTATCTTTTTAGAGAAAAAAGCTAATTTCTTATACGTTTTCTTTAATCAAAAATAACAAAAATTTACAAACAAAAGACAAATGTTACTTTATATTCTTTCCTTTACCTGATTCATAACTTATTAATACTTATTCAGTAATAACTCTCTTCATTAATAACTTTTAAGACTTCCTTTTACTTTTACTTTCCAGAGATCAGCTTCATTGTACATGCCCTTCATAGACTTTCTTTTTATATATGCAACCATGATCTAAAATAAGAACAAAATAACTTTTGTATTACCTCGTTTCATCATAAATAGGTTAGTGTGTGACTCATGGTGCTCCAGCATTGCGTGTCCCATCGTGCCCCCGAATGCACTTAATATAGAAAACGATAAAACGTAATAAAGAAAATAAATAATACATGATTATCTGTAGTGTAGTAAAATGGCAAAAGATGCTAGAAAGTTGCACCTAATTTTCAGTACATGTATATTCTACTACAAAAACAATATTAAAACATTTCTAAATAGTTAAAAGGTTACTTATGTATTACGAAAATCATTTATATTACGTGCTTCTCGAGACAACAAACTTTAATCACTGTTACGAAGTATGGGCAACAAAATAATTGTCACGTGATACTAATTGTACCAACATAAACATTTTGGATTACTCTAAACAGTCAATGATCCATGGTATCCCGTAACTCATGGTGCCCGTATAGTCTTTCCTATAGTAAAAATATTTGCAACTTTGAGGGTTGGTAGAGAGCAAACGGGGCTTTGTCGGCAAAAATTCTTCAAGGTGCTTTACACTCTAGTCAAGAACAAGCTTTGGTTAAAATTTCAGTGCAATCGGAGGTATACGCTTTTCGGAACTTTACCCAAGAAGTGAAATCAAAATGTTTTTTCAAGTATATTTAGAAGTAATATCTCGTAATTTGTGTGCAAAATTAATTTAAAAAATATATATATATGTATATACACACACACACACACACACACACACACACACACACATATATATATATATATTTTTTTTTTTAGAAACTAACTTTAAGAATTGTAGTAAATTTTATGTAAGAATTGTAGTAGATTTTATGTAATTTTATGCGGAAAACATTTAAATAAAATATATAAAATACAGAAGCAAAATAAATTGATTATGAAATGTAATAGAGACAGAGAAAATAAAAATTAACTATATAATTCGGTAACAAGAAACAAATTATATTTTTAATAAAATTATATTTTTAACATTCGAAAATGGGCAAAGCCTCCAACAGTAAGCATATTTGGTGCCTTTGACTTATGATATATTTTATATAAAAAACTCATTATTTATTAATTCTGAATATTTTTCGTAACAATAACATTTAATACGTAAAAAATGTGTTAATAAATCTTCAATATCTCTGATTTGTAATAAATAAAAACTAAAATGATGGAATATAAATTATATGTGAATGTAATTCGCCTGTTAAAAAATATATATCTTTACAAAGTAGATTTAAAAGTAAGCTACATATAATTATACTATAAAAAAAGATACTCCCGTAAAGATTTTAATATTTTTGTAAAAATTTGTTTACATTGCATATACGAGACAATAAATCTATAGTTTTAATGTCTTTCAAGAAATGCGGTAGTGTCTCGCGCCAAGTATAATATATGCAGCGAGACAGATCGTATATCTTCACGCGAGCTGAGATACCCTTAGATTATCGAATCTCAACATGGCTAAACCGATCAAGTTCTAAGTAAACTCAATAAATAGCTTGAGTTTGAATTACACAATAAAAGTATTTTCATTTTTGTCTACAAACGAAGATATTGTAATGCGAAGTCCGAATTAGTAAATCTATATGTAAGAAACATCTCCGACATTCACTAGATAACTCATCAGGTCAGAGAGTGTTGTATAGAAAGAAAAGATAGTCAAGCAAAAGTGAGGGAGCAAGAGACCGAAAGAAAGAAGAACAAGAGCGAACGTGTGAGCAAAGTGAAGGAGCGAGAACGAGAGCCAGAGAACGAGAATAAGGGAGCGTGAACGAAGAAGCGTGAGCGAAGAAGCGTGAGCGAGAGAGCAAGAGCAAAAGAGCGAAAGCAAGGGAATTACAATGAGTAGTGAGGGCGAGGAAGTAAGAGTAAGGAAATATAAACGAGGAAGCGAGAGTAAAATATTATTTAATTATTTTAAAAATAGTGCTTTACAGCACAGTTAAAAAAAAACAAATCAAAACATATTGACAAAGAAACCATAATATCATTAACCGAGAGGGTTTCCGGATGGATGCCACGTGCGTGTTGGGCACTTTGCCGATGTTTCGCAAACATTGCAGCTTGCATCATCAGGGCTAGGAGCTCCGATTCTGAGCTCTCTTCGGTTGCGGTAGTCCTTATATACCCCCGTTGTTCCTGGTGGGGGGAGGGGGGTTTGATTTGGTTAGCCAATCAGAATGTTTTAATTGATTGGCCGGTCAATTAAAAAACCCGGGAGGACGGTATGCCAAATAGGATTTACTTGAAGACCCCTGTCACGGTTGAGGTTGTCAGGATGTTTCAAAATTTCCAGACCTTCACGATATTTTCTGGCGAAATAGCTTTGCGAAGGGGCCAGTCTGGTGGACTTATCGTACTGCACGGAATGTCCAGTCTCCATCCAGTGTTCAGCCAAGGCTGACTGAGAAGTGGCTGTACTTGGCACACCGCTGGTGTTCCTTGATCCGTGTACTGATCCTCCTCCTGGTTTCTCCTATGTACACTTTTCCGCAGGCGCAAGGCGTATTTTTACCATAATATCAGGTTATGGCTTTTCTTTCAAATATTATCAGATTCTGAAACAGATACTTTTAGATTTAAGAAGAGGTTTACAATACCGATGGTATTACGAGTGTCCCAATAATTTCTTTTGCAAAGTAGTCATGTATGTACATAGAAATAATTCCACATGTCACAATTGAAGGACGAATTTCAAATTAACATGGAGAGAACAACACTTTTATTTTCTCGTTTGCACATTGCCGTTTCAAAGTAGAAAAATATATTTTATTATTTTTGTAGTTTCACTCAAAAGTTTCCATCCCAAGGATATAAAAAAATGAAAACATTAAACAATCATTTTTATAATATTTTTGAATGATATTTTTCAATATCATTCAATCATACTATAATATGGATTATACAGCCATTGACAAAATTATTAGACACCTTTATTTCTTCTAATATTCTTGAAATGAAATAAGCGTTGTAAGATCTTGGCTTCCGGTAAAGGAATGACAGGATTGCATAAGGACAGTTACACAGTTGTTAAGATAACAACTATTAATAAGACAAAACCTTGAGTTAACAACGTATAATTAAAACAACGTCCACATTCACGCACACATACGCACACATACGTCCGAACTCCCCTTCCGCGCATCGGCACGAAGAGATAGCTCAACGCACGCACCATAACGAGAGACCGTTTTACCGGGCTCGCGTGATTGGCTAAGAAATATCGCTTATCCCATCCAATGGGGACGTAGCTAATAAGGTGCAGCACCAGCTACCCGCTTACAGCGTAAGCTTTCTACTTATGGCCGGTATTCATAGTTGGGTCTTATATTTAAGATTGCCTTAAGTTTATCTTTAGATGCTGTACGAATCAGTTCATTGGCTACGGAGTATCTGAAGATGAACTTAAGACGATCTTAATTATAAGACTCGACTATGAATACCGGCCTATGTGTTTTTATACGACTGACCTTGCGAAAGGTTTAAGCAAGTGAGATACAAAGTTTCTTAAGGACGCGGCAATATTATTTACAAAACTCTTCATATCGTATTTTGACTTCGGTTAGTATGGACGTGATTGTTCCCATTTCATCAATACTTGCTAAGCTTCTTTGTCTAGTTATTGTTAAAAATTTCAAAATATGCCCAAAAAACGTGAATTGAGTGAAGCAGAACGAGTTTAGATTCTTATGTTGCACTCCAAAGGACTATCTCAAGTGCAAATAGCAAAAAAAATAAAATGCTTACGTTGTGCAGTTCAAACCACTAAAAAGGTATGATAATAGAACTAAGCAGCTTAAATCCAGATCTGGAAGAGGAAGAAAAGACTAGTGCCAGAGAAGATCGATATTTAAAGCAAAATGCTCTAAAAGATCGTCGCCAAACGGCAAAAGAATTAGCTGCTGCTTTTAAAAATCACCATAAAATTACTATTTCTGCTAAAACTGTTAGCAGACGTCTCAACGAATTTGGAATTAAAGCAAGAAAGGCTAGAAAAAAACCATGGCTCTCAGAAACAAATAGAAAAAAGCGACTTGCATGGGCAAGAAAATACAGAATTTGGACAGCATCAGACTAGGGCAAAATATTATGGTCTGATGAAACCAACATTCAGGTGAATTTAATAGTGTTATAGTAATAAAAGTAATAAAATATAATATTTGTAATCAAAAGTACGAAAACATGATATAAAAACGTTTACTTGTGCATGTATCAATTTAATCTTGTTATTCGTAGCTATTTGACACTCCTGGAGCCGTATATGTGTATCGCAGAGCTGGAGAAGCATATAATCAGAAATGTATTGTTCCTATTGTCAAACATGGTGGCGGTAGTATCATGCTTTGGGGCTGTATGGCATCAGCCGGCGTGGGAATTTCATTCATTTGTACAGGTTGAATGAATTCAAAAACGTATACAACCATGCTGGAACAGACATTAAAGTCTTCAATGGCAAAAATATTTGGAGAGGAGAGAAAACAAGTGATATTCCAACAAGACAATGCTCCCTGTCATACTGCACGTAAGAGCATTACGTGGTTTCAGCGAAATAAAATTGAATTATTGGAATGGCCACCACAGAGTCCAGATCTCAATCCAATTGAACATCTGTGGGCTCATGTAAAGAAAAATATTCATGCTCGCAAATGCAATTCAATTACTGAGCTCAAGAAGATGGTCCTTGAAGAATGGGAGAAAATATCACCTGCTATATGTAAACGATTAGTACATAGCTTGCCTAAAAGGATAGCACAGATCATAAAAAATAATGGTGGACCAACCAAATATTAATTTATATGATTGTTTATCATAATAAATAATAAATTTATAAAGACAATGTTATTTATTTTCTTATAAATTGAAAAAATAGTTAAATAAATAGGGTGCCTAATAATTTTGTCAATGGCTGTATATGGTTTTTTTAAATATAGACAAAGTTTCACGCAAATGTAGTATTACAAAGTTTATTGCATTTAAATATCATTAGGCAACAGTTACGATAAACTAAATATATTAAATATCTTAAATATATTAGTTCATTGATACAAAAACAGATTGCACAATTTGAGTACATATGAAATACAAGAATTAAGAGAATATTTTTCGAATAATGTAAAACGAGATGCATCCCAATTTCTTACAATTTTTTGTACAACATAATCCAGATTTCAATTTTCTTCGACCCGCCAATTTTCGATTTGATGGCACTACAGCTCGGGACGAGCCATGGTCTCCCGGATTTTGGACCTCTAGAGGTCTCGGTCCGTTACGTCTCTCTTTCAGTTATTTACGTGGAGTAGTGTTTTCGCTATCCTCCCTTCGCTATCAGTGGTTACGCTATCCTTCCATCTACTCTTTGATCTTCTTCTTTGGCGATTTTCCATAAAATTTGTTGATAACACCTTTTTCTTTCGTTATTGAATCGTTGCACGTGCTCAGCTCATCAGAACCTCATAAGCCTTATGTGTGTGGATAATTTGGATGTTTTATATACATATTTGATATAGTTCTTATCCTCTACATAGATCTATTGCTTATAGATCTTATCCTCCACATGCCTTCCTCTTAAGTCGATCCGAGATAGATTCTTCTCAAAATTTTTCTTTTGAACGCATCTAGTGTGTTTACATTCTCCTGTGAGAGCGACCAGATCTCGCATCCATACGTATGGATACGTATGGACGTAGCTACGCTACGTATTAGCGTCTTATAGAGCATAATTTTAGTATCTCTAGACACGTCTCCAGATTTCAATATTGGGAGCAAGGAGAAATACGCTTTGTTTATAGCTTTAATCCTTGTTTGGACATCTATGACTTCATTGTTATTATTATTCGATATTATTGATTTCAGGTATTTAAATTTTTTAATATTTTCAAAATTGTAGTTTTCAAAGGTGGTTTTATGCTCCGATTTCCTCCGCCTTCTTGACCTAGTCATCATTTTGGTCTTATCTTCATTTATTTGTAACTCCCACTTTCGCTACTGCTTCTTCCAGCTTTCTAAAAGATTCTTGGAGGTCTGAGGGTGTTCTTGCAAGACAGATTATGTCGTCTGCGTAAACTACCAATTGATTAGATTTGTAGCAAAGATCGCCATTGATATCTATACTTATTTTCCTTATTACTCCTTCTAATGCAAGATTGAAGAGCATTGGGATAAGTCCATCTTCCTGTTTTAGTCCTCTGTTAGAGGAGAATTCCGCTCCAAGTCTTTCTTGTGTTCTAACAGCGCAGCATGACGATTTCATGGCTATTTTTGTTAGCTTGACTTTTTCGGTGGAATTTCCCAGATTCAGTATCGTAGGATATAAGTTTTCTCTGTCTATACTGTCGTAGACCTGTTTAAAATGGATGAAGAGTTGCACCTCAATGTTGTATTCCCAGAATTTCCTCAGTGCTTGTCTTAGTTCCTTCTTTTAGGTTTTTTTTACTACCTCATAAATGACTTTCATGATCGACGGTCCTTCCTGTTTGAAAAGCTTAGCTAGCAGGTTGTTTTTCCTAAGTACATTGTTGTTTTTTAGTGACTTTAGTACCTTTGTTATCTCTTTGAAAGTGGGTGGGACATTCTCCAGTTCCAGTGACTTATTCTGCATTCTGATTGTTGTTCTATGTTCTCCTGGTTTGTTCCTTTGTTTAGTAGTTGCTGGAAGAATTTTCTCCATCTATTGGTCACTGTTTCTTCTCCACGACTACTGTTTCTTCCGAATCCCTGCATATGTTGGGGTCCGGTTTAATTTCTTCTCTTCAAAAGAAATTTAGCTCTCGATATGCTCCCCTTGTGTTCTGTTCTAGGAAATTCTTTTGTATTCGTATGATATGGTCGTTATTGTACAGACGCCTTTTCCTTCTGCAAATCTTATTCAGCTTACTCAATCTTATACAGCTTCGTTCCTTGCTGTTTATTCTGCTTCTTTTAATCTTGTAGATCGAAACAACCATTGTGCTCGTTCGTTCCTTTTCTCTATTGCCACTCTACACTCCTCGTCGTACCAGTCGTTCCTTATCCGGTATCCGTTTCTTCTGCGGTTTGTTTTAAAAAAAAAGCGTCACGTACACATCGCGAGAGAACGCATTCAAAAAAGAATTCTTGTAAAAAACAATTTTAATATATGTTGAAAATTTTTGATAAAAGATTACTCAAATTTTTCCTAAAAAAGTAATGATATAAAAAAAATTACGCTAAATAAAAATGAGTATTTATGCAAACCAAAAAATTTATTACTTCATTATTACTTTTTGTAATAATATTAAGTAGACAAATTTATACAAATATTGTAATACAAATAATTCATCAATAGAAATAAATATTTTATACTGAACACTTAACGCTGCTAAACAGAACAGAGAAAGAGAGAGAGAAAGAGAGATTAAAACAGTCATATTTATTCGGTTTAGCAACGCCAATTCTGTTTAGCAGCGCCAAGTGTTTAGTATAAAATATTTATTTCTATTGAATTATTCTATTTGTATTAAAATATTTGTATTAAAATATTTGTATAAATCTGTATACTTAATATTATTACAAAGAGTAATAATGAATGAGTAGTAATAAATTTTTTGGTTTGCATAAATACCCATTTTTATAGTTGGCATAATATTTTTTATATCATTACTTTTTAGGAAAAATTTGAGTAATCTTTTACCGAAAGTTTTCAACATATATTAAAGTTGTTTTGTACAAGAATTCTTTTTTGAACGCGTTCTCTCGCGATACGTATACTTGACGCTTTGTTTGTACCTTTTTTTTAAAAAGGTAATTTGTTGTGATTTCACATATTTTATAGTACTAAATATCTTAAGGTGCGGATAAACGATATGTAGTTCAGCAAGCTTATCAAAAGTCAAAAAAAGGAGAAGATTCGTAAAATAATACACTTTATATTATTGATATTTTCTATTTCGACACTTCCTGGTTTCTGGAATTCAAGAGAGAGAAACAAAGAGGCAATTTTAAACTAGAAATATAATTCTTTTAAATTTGTTTTAAATTTATTTCTTTTAAAATCTACATTGTTATTTTCATATTTGATTTCTAATATTTTCATACCTCAAGAAATACAAAAGAACAAAGAGGCAATTTTAAACTATAAATGTAATGAAAATAAGATTTATGTCAATTAATATGTTACTCTTGAGCGTCTTTTTTCTATTCTTTTAAAATATATATTGTTATTTTCATATTTTATATTTGATTTCCAATATTTTCAATTAATATGTTATTCTTGAGCGTCTTTTTTCTATTCTGTTTCTTTTAAAATATATATTGTTATTTTTATATTTGATTTCCAATATTTTCATACTTTAAAAGAACAAAGAGGCAAACTAGAAAATGTAATGAAAATAAGAAACTTTTAGCTCCTCATATAATTCTAATCAAAATGTCAACGATACTCGCAATCCTCGCAAGTAACGTCAGAAAGAGATCGCGAATGATACATTCTAAACTAGAAATTTTTAGTACCGACAGTAAATATCAAAATCGATATTATCGACTTGCATCAATTATATTATCAATGGAGGATGGCGGACTTCACCTCTCACCGCGGCCCTCCTTGCCCACACTTGACGACCAATAAATGCCGTCCTGTAGCACATTTCTTCACCCCTTACCGCAGTCCCCCTTGCCTACGCTTTACGATGATGACGACGATTAAGAAAACGGAGTTTCTTAATCGTAAATTCGTCACATTTAGACTTTACATCGCAATATCTCCGCTCGCTAGGGCACATAGGAAAAAAATAAAAATACTTTTCTTATCCAAATCAATCCCAAGCTATCTATCGAGCCTTATCGAGTCAACTTAGAAGTTGATCGGATTAGCCATTATTGAGATCTGATAATTGATGAAGGGTCTCTCAAAACTTGGTCTCGCGTAAAGTCTCGGTTAGTTTCGCGCTTCGTATCGCGCTGTACGCGTTGCGTATACTTGGCGTGAGACACTACCGTGTTGATTATATTTTTGAGATTTTCCCAGCCCGTTTCCACTGTGAGTTCATCATATGTGATTCCTGTTAATCTTTCTTCCAGTTTTAGTCAATAGACTTCACTTATTCCAGTTTCCTTCAATCTGTCAACATTATATTTTTGGCGTTTATCACATGCCTTCGATAGCGACATCGAAATTTGATCCCTACCAGGAAGTAATCCGATTTTATGTTAGCCTTTTTGTATGTTCTTATTTGTAGGATGTTAGATACTCCTTTTTTTCTATTAACACGTTGTCAATCTGGTTACATGTTAATTCATCCGGTGATTTTCATGTTCCTTTACATATGTTTTTCCTAATATGTTGAGAATATGAGAAATATGTAGAGCTAACTATCATATTTTTACTGGTCGCGAAATCCATTACTCGAAGGCCTTGTTTGAATCTGCGTGTAGGCTCTCCCTTTCTATAATCGATCGGTGTGTTGTTGTCGGTTGTTTCTCTTTCGATTTTGGCATTTAGATCCTCTAGCACGATTTTAATTTCATTGGACGGAATTGCGTCATATACTCGTTCCAGAGTACTATGAAGTATTATATAAGTATTATAGAAGTATTATAGAAGACGTCTGTGATGGGGTCTTCTTTTTCTCCTCCGTTTTTGCGTGAACATTGATCAGACTAAGATTGAAGAATTTGGTGTTTATTCTGATGATACATATCCTATCGTTGATTGGTCGAAACTCCATCATCTTGTCTCGTAGGTTTTTGTGCACCACGAAACCTACTCCGAAAAATGTCTTTGACCTCCACTATAAAAGAAGTTACAATCACCCACTTTTGTAGTGTTATTATTCTTCCATCTTGTCTCCTGTATCGCTAGATCTGGATTCCACACTTTTCCATTTCATCTACCAGACATTTGGCTGCTGCTGTTTCGAACAAGCTTCTCATGTTCCAAGTTCCTAGTCTCAGTTTCATGTTGCGTAATCCAAGTCGTCGTTGTGACTGTCCCACCTAGTTTCTGGTTTCTTAACATTTTGTTTTGACGGGGCAGATTGTTAGCCTAGCGCCTAACCCCCAACCTGGAAGACCAGCCCAGTTTTTGCTTCACGGTAGGTATTTTATTTCCCTATTACCCTTCGAGCTGTCAGCCCTTTGGGCTTCCAACTCGACGGGTTTTCTCCAATTCCAATAGGGACCCTGATGGAGGTAACTGACAAATCCCCACACGGAGTCTAGCCAATTTTAATAATTATATTAACACGACGTTTCGACCTCTGATTTGGGTCCTTATCAAATGTATAAAGCTTTACATGTAATTATGCGGATGGAAAAACGCACGCTAATAACACATCGTTCAATAAGTCCCGAGACTAACCCAGAGATAGTGCTAGTAGTACCAAGCTGGCCACGTTTCCCTAGAGTGCGAACCTTCACATGAAACGTGTAAAAATTTCACGTCGATCGGACCACAAACAGCTGAGTTATTGAGGTTAGAGCAAAGTCACTTTGTAATTTGTTTGAAAAATGGAAAAAAGCGAGTTTCGCGTGTTGATAAAGCATTGTTTTTTAATGGGTAAAAACACCGTAGAAGCCCAGCAATGGCTTGAGAAATGTTATCCGGACTCCTTTCCATCCAAATCAACGATTTGTCGTTGGTATGCTGAGTTTAAACGTGGTCGTACGGACACAAACGATGCGGAACGTTCGGGTAGGCCATTGGAAGCCGTTGTACCGGAAAATGTGAGTGAAGTGTTAAAAATCGTAATGAAAAATCGCAAAGTGAAGGTCCGTGAGATTGCAGAAATGACACAGATATCATCTGGAAGCGTATTTACAATCCTTCATAAAAAATTGAGCATGAAAAAGGTTTTTTCCAAGTGGGTGCCGCGATTGCTTTCAATGGAACAAAAACAGCAGCGAATCGACGATTCAGAGAGCTGTTTATCGCTATTTACTCGCAATAAAAAGGATTTCCTGCGTCGATACGTGACCATGGATGAAACATGGATACATCATTTCACTCCGGAGTCGAATCGGCAATCATCTGAGTGGCGCGCGGCTGGCGAAAGCCGTCCAAAGCGTCCAAAAACGCAGCAGTCTGCTGGCAAAGTCATGGCGTCTGTTTTTTGGGATACACATGGCGTGATTTTCATTGACTACCTGGAAAAAGGTAAATCGATCAACAGTGATTATTATATTGACTTGTTGGTACGTTTGAAGGAGGAGATCGCAGCAAAACGACCGCACATGAAGAAGAAAAAAATCCTTTTTCACCAAGATGCACCATGCCACAAGTCCATGAAAACAATGGCAAAATTCAACGAGTTGTGCTTTGATTTGCTTCCCCACCCTCCGTATTCGCCAGATTTAGCCCCCAGCGACTACTGGCTCTTTGCTGATCTCAAAAAAATGCTCCAGGGAAAAAAATTTGGCTCGAATGAGGAGGTTATTGCCGAAACTGAAGCCTATTTTGAAGCAAAGGATAAATCCTTCTATAAACATGGTATAGAAATGTTGGAGAGGCGTTGGAAAGATTGTATCACTGTAAAAGGAGATTATATTGATGAATAAAAATGATTTTTGAAAAAAAATGTTGTTTTCGTTGTTAGTCTCGGGACTTATTGAACGATGTGTTATGTGTACTTAACAGTTTTTCTGTAAAAGCAAAAAATAGTTGATCTATCCCCCTCCCATGCAACTCGAAACGAAGTCTTATAATTGTTCTATTGTACATGGGTGTCGACTTTCCACGCGAAGCGAGGAAGTCTACTCTCTATGCTTACGATCCAAAACAAAGTCTATAATTATTCTATTGCACATGGATTTTCAACTTGCACCGGAGGTGTGAGGTGGACCTTGCTTCGCGTAAAAAATCAAAATAATGAGCAACGGTGAAACCTTATGACAGTTATTTAAGAGGGTGACCTTGACAACATATATACCAAGGTCGAAGTCATTGAAGGTAGGTCCCCTAAACGACCGTTTTACCAATTAATTTTTCAAGGTCATATGGAGACCTTTCAAAAAAGTCAAATTGTTGCAAATTGCATAATTTTTTTAACAGCAATTATGTATCTCTTTACACAAATTGATTCATCTCATTATTCTATGTATAAAAGTATTAAGCAACTTCAAACTTTTCTTCACTAGTAAATATTAATAAACCTTAATAAACAAATTTCAATTGTTGATCAATCAATCTGGCTAATTATCTGCTTGCCACCAACTAGGTTTGTCGGACATAGAAATGCAGAGAAACCGCCAACTTTAAAATCAATATCGATTTTTATACACCCTCTGTCCCAAAAATAACCGGAATGGCTTTCTAATATAAGAAACTGTAGTGCCACCTATCGACTGCCGGTTGATTTATGTAGTGTTAACCTTCCTTAACAAACTATCAAAGTTTCATGACATTTCGTTCAGTGGAAGTCAAGATACAACGCGTTAAGTGACAATAGTTTTTGTGCATCGGTCGAAAAAAGAACAAAGAATCAACAATAAAATTTTGTTTTAAAATTGGTAAAAATGCTACCGAAACTTTTGAATTGCTCAAAATCGCTTATGGTGATAATTGTTTATCAAAAACACAAGTTTTTGAGAGACATCGACGATTTAAAGCCGGCAGAGAAGATGTGAATGATGATGAACGTGCAGGCCGACCATGTGAAGCGATTACCGAAGAAAACATCGAAATTTGTTCCAAGTGGTTCAACGGTTAATGCTGAGTATTACCTTAATGTATTGAAGCATTTGCTAAGCTGTATTCGTCGTGTTCGTCCTGAATATCGAGAACCAGGCAGTTGGAGATTTTTGCACGATAATGCACTTTCTCATCGTGCGGAAATTATCACCGATTTTTTCACTAAAAATCAAATTTTTTTTGCTTCAACATTCACCGTATTCGCCTGATTTGGCCCACTGCGATTATTTTTTATTTCCTAAACTCCATTTGGCCATGAAAGGAAACCATTTTGCATCAGTCGAAGACATTCAACGGTCAACGACCGCCATACTGAACAACATTCCAATCATTGACATAAAAAAGTCATTTGATGCACTTGTTGAACGTGCAAATCGATGTATTTCAGTTAAGGGAGATTATTTCGAATAAATAAAATGATTTTTGTAAAAATTAAATAATTATTTGTGTTGTTTCTTTATCCATTCCGGTTATTTTTGAGACAGAGGGTGTATTTTCTCTAAATTCGTTGAGGAATTTGAAGTTTCGATAAAGTTTGAAGTTGTTAAATTTTCACCTTGGACCAAAATAATGGTGTACTAGAACGTTTCTCAGGCACAGACTATACATTGCCAAAATAAAAACGTTCACAGGAAACAGGTTATAGCGATAAATATTATCACTTGCCTCGGTAATTTTTATCGAATTGGTATAACACCTGCACGAAATGGAGTTCCGGGTTCGAATCCTGGCTGAGGTAATATTTTTCGCAAAAAATTCTTTATCAAATTTAGAGCCAAAAAATTAAAATCGATATTAATTTTAAAGTTGGCGGTTTCTCTGCATTTCTATGTGCGACAAACCTAGTCAGCGGCACGCAGATAATTAGCCAAAAAAGTATTAAGGTACACTTGTCAAAAAATAAATAATTTATAAGATATTTTATACTTTATGTCGAAATGAGCCAGAATAAGGTAAAAATATATCGTAAACTATTGATTTTTTGACAACTCTACCTTAATACTTTTATATGAAAATTAACAAGAGAAATCATATTATGTAAAAACTATGAAATCAAAGTATAGTGGATTGATTAAAATAATCTACCTTGTAAAACACACACAGGATAAATTAAAAAATAGGGACAAAAATTTTAATTTTTTTAATAATTCGTCATTTTTTATATTCCGAATTTACTAAATTCAAAATCAGCGATGCCAGAAATTTCTAAAAAATAGTTTTGTTCACATTTTAACCTTTTCACCTTTTAGTATTGTTTTGTTGTTAAACGGAAGATCAAAATTGATGCGCCTAGTCAAAAAACCTGTGCTACACGTCTTCACAGTATTCCCTGTCGAAAATGTGCGATTAAAACCGATTAAAACGGAATCCTTTCGGATCAAAACCGATTACTTTTTAATCCGCTCGGTTGTCACATGGTCTTTTGCTTCATAGCATTAGAGTTTGATGTTCAAGTTTTAATTTGAGCCCACATAGAGTATTCTATTACATCCCGTTCCTTAGTGACAGAAGTTCAAAAAGTGCCAAAATCGAATTTTTTTAACTATTTAACCTCATTTTTCTCAAAAACATGACGTGATGGAACATTTTGGATTTCAAATTCGAAATCTACTGGAAAAATCCTATCGAAATGACCTATTGAACTGTCATTCCTTTTGTGACAAAATCAGTATTGACTAGTGTAATTGCAAAGGAAGTTCTTGGAGAGCTTCGAAAACATATGATGCATCTTCGTGTGACGATGAACGATATCTCGGGCGGACGTAAGTCATTAGTTCTGGCAAATTACAGTTAATGTAGCTTGACGGCCAGCATGTAAATGTCTCTCATGTTCATGTCGTATTATTATTAGAGAGAACGGATGCCGTCCAGGAAGCAATATTGGATGTTTTGCTAAATATAGAGAAATATAGTAAAGAAGATGCCTTGAGATGTCCTCCTACTCTCATAATTCCATTATCATCGATGAATGGACTTAGTTTTATAACAGGACTACTTTTGTCTACAATACCACTGTTAATGAGGGATCGAAGCTCTTTGGTGAAATGAGCTGCTTGTATTACCTTTACCAAGCATTGAATAACACGGTATCTTTTAGTCACCGAAATGGATGTAATAGCCTGAAAGTTAGGAACATTGAACTCATGTGATTTTCTGAATTAAGTGCGTAGATTTCTTTACTCCGTCAAAAAATCGGAAGATGTATGCGACGAATCTAATGAGCTTTGTAAGATTTGATTAACGATTGAATATATCGAATTCTTGTTTTACGACAGTTATATTGATGTGAGTTATAGATTTTCGCTCAGGTAAATTTGAAATGCTCGGGGTGAAGATTGATTGTGGCCATTCTTCTTTGCGGATAACTAGCCATGGTGGTCCTGACCACCAAATATGAAGGTGTTATAATGAAGCTAGCATGATGTCTCTTGATAAAGGGTCTGCAGGATTATCTCTCTTCGCTGCACACATAGTGCCAACTATAGACAGCAGCTATTAACTGCTGAAACTTCCCACACGATTTGCGACAAATGTGTTCCAAGTCCGACTGGAGGATTGTATCCAAGACAGCGCAATGGTAGAATCAGTTCATAAATAAATGAAGTTTATCTTGCATGTAAAACATCTTGGTATTTTGTTGACAAACTGTGCTAACAATAGTGCTGCACATATTTCAAGGCGTGGTAATAATAAATTTTTTAATGGAACTACTCTGGACTTTGAACAGAGTAATCGCGATGAATGTTTTTTATTTGGAAATGTGACACGTAAGAAAATGCAAGTTCCATATACAATTTCGCTCGCATAAGAAAATCCATGCAATTCCAGAGCGACAGGTTGATCGCCTAAAATAACCTTACGAGATATTCTTATCTGTTATAAATCTTGTAATTAGGTTTCATACCGATTCCATTTGGTAACTATATTCATTGAAAATGCTTCATCCCATCCTGTCTTTAAACGCCAAAGATCTTGCATGATAATCTTGGTTATTAAAGTAACGAGACTTAATAAACCAAGTGAATCGAAAATAAACACGATTCTGGATAAAATGTTTGTTGGGATTCTTCAATGGAGGCAGAAATGCAATGCTGGAAAACCTGAATTCATCAGAGTTGCAATTACAAATAACATCTAATGTTCTAGCTTCACACTCTTTATCTGAGGAAAATGTGAATTCCATTTGACTGGAGAGTAATTGCTTATCCTGTAGAGCAGCTTCATTTGATGTCCATTTTCTTAGCTCAAACTTGGCTTCTTGGCAACAATTAAATGGTTTCATCGGAGTTGATATCTAAAGTTTCTTGAATGGTATTGGCGCCGGTAACTAAATTATCGACGTAGAAATCGTTTAAGACTATTTTGGCTTCAATGGGAAATTTATGCATCTTGTCTTCTGCAAGCCTTTGTAACGATATGATGGCTAGAACGATGCAAAACAGGTAGTTACCGTAAGTAATTCATAAGTTTTGATTAATTCTTCAATAGAATTACTCCATAAAATGTGTAGAAGGGACGAATAAAATGATTTATTGACAATAAAATATTCAAAGAGCAATAATTTGATATGTATTGAGTGAAAATAGAAATGAAGTATTTTTGTCATCGGTATTGGATTGTTCTGAAGAAGATGATTTATTTTGATCGATTTCATCTAACAGATGTAATAGTGTATTGCGTTTTTTGCTACATTTACAACAAAAACTTACATTACATCCTTGATGTGCAGTTGATCTTAAACAATTCCTACTTAAGTGAACTTTATTTACGATTTGTAGGGTATATTCTGAACGGTGCAAGTCTGGATTATTTTTTTTCTTGATGTTGGTAACCACGTAACTTAACCGAGAAGTATTCCGAATCCATCATAACCTGTCATAACCTTTGTAAAAGCAAAGAGAAACCTGAGCTTGCAGTTACTAATTTATTTTTATTTTTTTTGTTAATAAATAAATAAATATATATATATATATATAATATAAATATAAAAATGAATAGAAATAAATTGATACTCGATGTAGTAGGAGGAGTTATCAAAAGAGAGTAAATAAAAAACTCTCTTGCTATTTTAATGTAAATTGATCTTATGTTTTATAACGTAATTTTAATGTAATATTAATATAATTAATGCTATAAATTAATGCTAATATAATTTTGCTATTTTTATCAAAACAATTTTATTTTTGCATACAACTTTTTCTTTGAATTATTATATAAAAAATATTATTAAACATCTATTAAATATATATATTATTAATATATATATATATATATATATATATATATATTATATATTATTAAACATCTTTGAAATATATATGTATAAATATTAAAATAATATATAACCTTTTTCTATCTTATCGTAATAATATATAAATTTTTTTTATCTAGATCATAAACATCTTTTTTAACTAAAAAGTTATACATTTCATTATTGCAGTCTTGAATTTCTAAATTAAACATTTCTGACATTTTGTTAACAATTAACTGACAAGGAAGGTGTCGGAAGTGTCCCCCTCCGATTTTGATGAGCTTCTAATATGTTGTTCTCTAGATCAAAATAGGGGACACGTTTTTTTTTATACGTTCCCATACGGCCTTTTAGGGGGTGAAACACCCTTTTGAAAAAAATCGGTTTTTCTCTTTTGGAACGAATATCTTCGAAACTAAAAAAGATAGAACAAAAATTCAAACTGGGTATTAAATGGCTTGATGAGTACTATAAAACAACGTAAAAAAATTTTTTTTTTTTGTTTTATTTTTCAAAAAGCCTTACTCCTTTAACTTTTTTTTCAAAATTTTGAATTTTTATTTTTACCAAATTAAAGGTTATTTTTTTACGAATTCATCCATGTATATTAAAGTTATGTTGTGTAATATCATTTTCGAGAATTAATTACAAACGCATCCGTACATACGCTATTTGTGTCGGTCCATGCGCTCGATTCTTCGCGCAACGCGTTTTCCTGTAATCAAAAGATGACGAATACACTTGGAGGACATATCCATATATAATCACGAAAGTTTTCATCACATATAGCTTGAGCACTTATATAAAACTTAAAACAAGTTTAAAGGTCTGTAAGGCGAATAATTTTATCGTTGGAGGAAATAAAATGCCGTCGCTTTGCGAGCATCAGTTTAATACGTAACATCGTACATTTTATCGTGTACCCTTAATTAAATTGTATGAAATATTAACTGCGGTTTTATATAAGACGGATTGACATATTACAATTACGCCTTACTGCAAACACTCACTCCTTCCTTTTATTTTTATCATTATTTTCTTAAATCATATATATTTTATGTTCAATTTCATGTAAGCTTTTTATTACTTAATTAATTTTATAAGTACAATTAAGAAACTATAACATATGAAAGAAGTAAACCAGAATCTGCAGAAGATTCTATTTTTCTAACTATACCAGCAGGGACAACAGGTCAAAGACAACCATTAGATGTATACGGTTTTCGTTTACGGAAAAATTTTATAAAATACTTTTCAGACATTGTCATGCTTCTAGATTTAGAAGTTAAACTTCAATCACGAGATGCTATTTTAAAATTACAATCATTAATACATTTCCAATTTTCACCAAGATTTAGAGATTTATTTAAATATGCATGGTATAAAAGCGGTTATATAGAAGAGAGATCAGCACAATTTGAAACGCCAGTCGATTTTTGCTTTAAGAAGAATGTTAAACCGACATGCGATGTTTACGGTGGCATTGCTATAATTACTTGCGCATGGTGCAAAAAGTCTCTTTGTATACAACATTTCTTTCATAACCATCATATGTGTTATAAATTTGACCCTTAATAATATAAATATTAAATACTTATATTAAATATTTATATTATTATTAACTTTATTGTAATATTATATTGTACACAATTGTTTATATTACACAATTGTTATATGTAATTTCATTAATTGTAATTATGTTATAGTTTCTTAATTGTACTTATAAAATTAATTAAGTAATAAAAAGCATACATGAAATTGAACATAAAATATATATGATTTAAGAAAATAATGATAAAAATAAAAAGATCGCGTGGAAGAAGTGAGTGTTTGCAGTAAGGCGTAATTGTAATATGTCAATCCGTCTTATATAAAACCGCAGTTAATATTTCATACAATTTAATTAAGGGTACACGATAAAATGTACGATGTTACGTATTAAACTGATGCTCGCAAAGCGACGGCATTTTATTTCCTCCAACGATAAAATTATTCGTCTTACAGACCTTTAAACTTGTTTTAAGTTTTATATAAGTGCTCAAGCTATATGTGATGAAAACTTTCGTGATTATATATGGATATGTCCAAGTGTATTCGTCATCTTTTGATTACAGGAAAACGCGTTGCGCGAAGAATCGAGCGCATGGACCGACACAAATAGCGTATGTACGGAGGCGTTTGTAATTAATTCTCGAAAATGATATTACGCAACATAACTTTAATATACATGGATGAATTCGTAAAAAAATAACCTTTAATTTGGTAAAAACAAAAATTCAAAATTTTGAAAAAAAAGTTAAAGGAGTAAGGCTTTTTGAAAAATAAAACAAAAATAAAAAAATTTTTTTACGTTGTTTTATAGTACTCATCAAGCCATTTAATACCCAGTTTGAATTTTTGTTCTATCTTTTTTAGTTTCGAAGATATTCGCTCCGAAAGAGAAAAACCGATTTTTTTCAAAAGGGTGTTTCACCCCCTAAAAGGCCGTATGGGAACGTATAAAAAAAAACGTGTCCCCTATTTTGATCTAGAGAACAACATATTAGAAGCTCATCAAAATCGGAGGGGGACACTTCCGACACCTTCCTTGTGAGTCGTTTGTGTCTGTTATGATAAAAGAAACTATTTGCAGGTTATGACGGATTCGGAACACTTCTCAGTTAAGTTACATGGTTATCAACATCAAGAAAAACAAAATAACCCAGACTTGCACCGTTCGGAATATACCCGTAGCACAGATTAATAGACAAATAGTCAAAGGTCCGGGTAAAAACGAGACCATTCGTCTTTGCTTTGATTATCGACCCATTTTGCCCCTGGTTTGAGTCCAAGCTAAAGATTTCGCTCCTGGTTTGAGTCCGGGCTAAAGATTTCGCCCCTGGTTTGAATCCGGACAAAGTATATCCGATTTTATCGACACATTTCGCCCCTGGTTTGAGTCCGGACTAAGTACATCCGACTTTATCCACACATTTCGCCCCTGGTTTGAGTCCATGCTAATTAACTACGAGACGAGAGAGAGAGAGAGAGAGAGAGAGAGGTGAGAGATTTACAACCTTCTCCTTCGCACGCCGTACATCGGTAGCAAATATTTCAAGTGATCGGAGTCGAGAAACCGATTTTCTTTTCCTCTAGTTCAAGATTTTTGTTGTGTTAATAATTAATTAAATAATTTGTTAATAATTAATTAAATAATAAAGAAATTAAAACTTTTGTGGAAATTGGCAATTTGTTATTAATTTAAAATTTTATTGATCTAACTCTTTTATTAAAATTATTACATGTATGACTTTTCAACCTGTAATTTAGATCTTTTTTAAGTGACTATTTATTACAGCAAATTGAATCAATAAATAAATGTAACAATATATACATACATACATACATACGTATATACGTTGTAACGTTGCCGTTCCTTCGCGGTAGAATCTGCGGGCGGAACGCAACACCGACTCTCCGCGCAGCCCAGACGAGCGAGATCTCCCCGATAAGATCGAAATAATTAAACATTAGCCTTGTTTTGATTCGTGATTATCATATTATTCCGAGCGATCCGGCGACATCGAAGGAAGATCGGCGAGCAAAGGAATTCGGCGCTGTCAACGTCGGAGATCAAAACAAGCATGGCCGAGCGAGGATTCCGAACGAAAGCGGAGCAAGGGGCGATGCGGCCAAAGCACAGCGGCGTCGCAAGAGACCGCGAAACCGAGGTTGCAGGACAGAGGTCGGGGATAGGAGTTGGACCGTCCTGGCCGTCCGGGAAAAGCCGCAACTGACAAGGCGCACCCCATAGATGCTCGTCCGCTCGAGGATCAACCGTATCGCCGAGGGAAAAAGGATTGGCATCCGACAGCGAGAGAATTCTCGCGGAACGGCGCCCTAGCGTTTTGCGCCAAGGTACCGCGGCAAAGATCGCGCCGCGTAGGAACGCGCGCTAATTGGTCGCGTGCGCGTTCGTGGATCGCGCATCGCGGTATCGCCGCGATCGACCGTGATCTAGGACGCTGCCTGTTGCGTTCCGACTGCCCTCAAGACAGCACGTGTCGCTCTTAATGCCGAGTCTTGGGCTTCGTTCCTGCTCCTCTCGCTGCCGCTACCGAGAGAATCGGCATCGGACCAGGACCCTGTCGGTGAGGTTGCTCGGATCCTTTTTGGGAAATCACGAATTTGGCGCGGGATCCGTTTCGTCGTGAGGTCGTTCGGCATTAGCGTTAGTGATTGGGTAAGCCCCCTCTGGGCGAAAAGGCCGTGGTACGGTAGAATAGTCCGTGAGCCACAACTTGGGTGCCACAGGTGGCAATTTTGGTGACTTTCGGGGTGATGGCCGAGCGATCGAGATGGGGCGAATTCGGGGCAATGGAGTCGTCGTAGGTTGAGTCCGCGTGCGCGTGAAATATCTGGGAGATCGTCGTCGGGAACGCGATCAGCGGTTTGTCGTGTCGTTGTGTGTGTGTGTCGCGTCTGAATGGGTCCCTGAGTAGTATTGTTAGTGGGCAAAATCTGCGCTAGCGTAAGATATTGGCGATAATCAACTTTGTGTCTGGCGTGTAAGTTGTGTGGGAGCGAGTAGAGAGTGAGTGAGGGAGCGCGTGATCGGTGTCGTGCCGTTCGTCTCGCGCGCGTTAAAATTAAGTAAGGATTTCGCGTCATCGTTGGACGTCGCGTATTCGCGATTATCTAGATTGGTGGCGTGCGAATTTCTCAGCCTCACGCAATTATGACCGTCCGGATGAGTGCCCGGCGGTTATCGAGTTGTGTTGGGGTCCCTTAATTTCGTACCGGGCTCTATTTTAATTTTATGTTAATTTTATTTTCTTTGTATTTCGAACAGCTCGGACTCTCTGTATTTCCTTCCGTGTTATTATTCGACGCGTTTATTTCCCTTTAATTTTGTGTTCGCTGCGTTATTATAATTTCCTCGGATGGTCTAGTTGCTTTGTTTCATTAATCCTTTTCGGTGACTTCTTTCTTACCGATTACTTTATTTTGTTATCAAACCGGCTATTATTTTTGTTTAAATGGAATAAACCACTTTTGTTTTACTTTATCTCGCGACATTAGTCCTTTATTTTGGTGTATCGTATTCGTCTCGGTTACAATCCTGTTCATCCGTCCGCAGAACCAGCTCTCCGCCCTGCCCCTCTACCGTTAGGTTGAGCTTGTCGAGCCCGTCGCGGCCGATTCTGAGTCTTGGCGACTTCGCGATAATCGGTTAGTGGAATACGCATTCCGCGTGAAACGGAATGGACGCTCCGGCGTCTGGCGCCCAATATTTTCGCGATTAATTCGGCCGAAGCGGCGGTAAAAGAAACGTCTAGCGTCCCTCCATCCTTCGCACGTTACTTTCACGACGATTCGCGGTCTGGCTGTTCGCCCCTCCGTCGATCGCCCGGGAAAATCGTCATAGTATGTACATAATTATATAATAAATATATAATTATATAATATTATATATATATAAAATATACATATATATATACACATTTACACATATACATATATATTGGTTTAAAAATATATATTGGTTTAAAAATAATTTCATTGGATTAATATAATAAGATATTTGCGATTAAAATCACACTAATAAGCACGATTTAGTGAGAAGAGATCTATCGAGTCGACATCGAATTGACGTCGAATTGATGTAAATTGCATCAATCGATTTAATGTCGATTTGATGGATCATTTCTCACTGGAAATATAAATTGGATAACTTTTAAGATAGAGATAGATTAACCATATTTAATTATAAGTACTAGATTAACCATATTTAATTATAAGTAATCCGATCTGTCATGTTTGGTGTCATTTTAATCGTGAAAATCTCATTAATCCATTAAAATTATTTTCAAATTAATAAAATGCGAAATAAATGTTCTAGGTTTTATTTTATTCGATATTTACATTTCACAGATAAGCGGGCTCTTTAAAGACCTTCGATGCTGGAGCTCGAGGAAAGCGAGAGAGAGAACGAGTAAGGAGCAAGCGAGATGGCCAACATCAAAGAGAGTTCCGAAGTCTCGACGCGAGCCTATCTTAATCTCCGATCTTTCGTATCATATTTCATCTTACTATAGAAAATAAAATTTTTACATTTGGCATTTTATCGGCCCGAAAATAATTGTAATGGATTAATGAGATTTTTGCGATTAAAATGACACCAAACACGACATAAATCGAATTACATAATCAAACTATATTAATTATTTATCAATTTATTAATTAAAAATTATTCGATTTATGTCGTGTTTGGTGTCATTTTAATCGCAAAAATCTCATTAATCCATTACAATTATTTTCGGGCCGATAAAATGCCAAATGTAAAAATTTTATTTTCTATAGTAAGATGAAATATGATACGAAAGATCGGAGATTAAGATAGGCTCGCGTCGAGACTTCGAAACTCTCTTTGATGTTGGCCATCTCGCTTGCTCCTCACTCGTTCTCTCCCTCGCTTTCCTCGAGCTCCAGCATCGAAGGTCTTTAAAGAGCCCGCTTATCTGTGAAATGTAAATATCGAATAAAATGAAACCTAGAACATTTATTTTGTATTTTATTGATTTGAAAATAATTTTAATGGATTAATGAGATTTTCACGATTAAAATGACACCAAACATGACAGATCGGATTACTTATAATTAAATATGGTTAATCTAGTTAAAAGTTATCCAATTTATATCCCCAGTGAGAAATGATCCATCAAATCGACATTAAATCGATCGATGCAATTTACATCAATTCGACGTCAATTCGATGTCGACTCGATAGATCTCTTCTCACTAAATCGTGCTTATTAGTGTGATTTTAATCGCAAATATCTTATTATATTAATCCAATGAAATTATTTTTAAACCAATATATATGTATATGTGTAATGTGTATATACAGGGTGTCCCATTATAAAACATCCACGCAAATTACTCCGAAGATAAGGGTGATAGCAAAAAATGACCTTAACAAACGTTGTAGGATTAAAAGGGGGCCAACTGAGGGTGACCTTGACTTTGATCTCGCAGTTGATTTTCAAGGTCATTTGAAGGTCAGAGTAATTTTTTTAAATGGAAACCCCTATTTTTGACACCGGATTCGAAAAGAGCGGAAAATTTTACGTCAGAAATGATATTTTAAATTCTTTTTGTGTGACCTTGAGAAGGTCAAATGAGGGTCAAATGTTGAAAAACTGCTTGCTGATTGTTTATTTAAATTTATAGGCGAAATAAACGTTATAAAAGTACCTTTAGCAGGTAGATCAAGCTCAAATGTGCCAACGATCATGACCATTTTGACCTTGAGGTCAATTTTCAAGGTCATTTAAAGGTCAGAGAGATTTTTATAAACTCTTATTTTTGACACCGGATTCGAAAAGAACGGAAAATTTTACGTC
>CABEGB010000436.1:0-35864 GCA_901521435.1 Crematogaster levior | reverse complement strand
AAAAGTTCAGAGCTATGTATAACAGGGCTTAGTTATTTTTTATCTCTTTAAGGCCTATAGAAACAAAAATTAAGATGCCAGACGCAAAGCTTGACGTGGCAACATGTTTCAGATCGTCTCAAAGATGATCGTAGTACTGGCGAGTTGTCGGCGAGTTGTTTAGACATGGCGCCACTCAGCATAAGTCGCTGTGACTTCATCAACTGATCAGAATCTGGCAAGCGAAGGGCTCCTGGTACCGCGAGGGACTGTTGATAAACTTTCTCATCTTTGGGGCAATCTGGCTATATTTCAGAACCATTCAAAACGTCTGGCATTTTGATTTTTTATTTCTATAGGTGCTAAAGTTAAAAAATAACTAAATTTTATTTTGCCAAAAGTATATTTTTTGAGGCTTTTTTTTTTTAAATGTACTAGGCTGCGCAGTTGCAAAATAACCGCAAACTTTTTGCCAGACTCTTCATTCCGTAATCGCACACATTCAAATTTACTTTTTTTTATAATTTCAAGTTGCCTAAAACACCTACCCAAATTTATGTCATGGGCTCTTGGACTATGGGATGCATTTATTTTACAAATTCTTTCTTTTTTTTAACTTGTTAAGGCTCGCCGAGCTCTGTGCTTGTGTTTATTTTTCGCAATACATTCTTTGTCATCGTGTTGGGAAAAGGAAGAGGAATTTAATAGATACGTAGTAATACCGTTAAATCAATTTAATATAGGTTTTTTACATTTTTCTAGCTCTGTGCTAGAAATCTATTTCGTTTGTCCATAAATAATAGCATGTTGATCCGTTAGGAGCGTGAAATGTATAGAAATTCATACGAATATTATTTAGCATAAAAATCTAGCCTGATCGAAAATGGCACGTTATTTACTCATCGATTATTAGAACCAGTCGTAACTTTTTAAAGATTATATTAATTTTATAAAATAAAAATAAAAAATGTTAATTTTATACAATTTTATACAATTTTACAAATATTTATTAAAAATTTTGTATTATATTTGAATTAAATTGTCATAGAAATATAAAATTTTTCTTCAACGAACAATTAATAACCGACTGAACAAATAATTAATAGAATAAAACTATTAAAGAAGTATCGTAAATTTAAATATCTTTTATTTATTCGTGGTAATGAAAAATTTTTATAATCAGGTTTTTATGACGATTTAATTGTCGATTTAATAATCGAAATAAATGTGAAACTTACACAAATGTTTAGAAAATTAATTTTTATTTATTTTTGTGAAAATTAGTGTTGAAAATTAATGTTTATTTTTTAAATATCGATTTAGTATTAATATTGTTTTTGTTAATTTTATCGTTGAACAGTATATAAAGGAACAATATATATTGTAAAGGAACAATATATATTGTTTTCAATGGAAATTTTTCTTGTATCAATTCTGTATTATTTTCCGGTTAAAAATATATATATATTTTCTTTTTTTTGTGTATAATGAGTAATAAAAGTAGAATGGAAATTTTAGCGCATGAGCACCCAAGGCGAACGTAGTCTAAATCGTATCAGTTAGTTTGCTGAATAGTGAGATTACAACGCAAAAAAAAGAAAGAAATAGTGGCTGTTCTTGTTTATTGTCCGAAGCTGGTCGAAACTTTGAGCGCACATATACATGTTTTTTCTTTGTTTCACGCATTATACTTCAGCGAAAGAATTCTTTTTATCTGATTATGTCGCCGTCAATGCAGAGTTCTCGGCTCGAGAACAAGAAGTCTTAAGATGATCTTAAAATAAGAACAGACTATAATTGACCTATAACATTGTCAGTTCATATCTGTAAAGTCTATAATCAATCCTAAGTATTCTCTTTCTCTACCTCTATTGCATAAAATAAATATCTGTTTAAAAAATACCCACATTTAACTATATTCTTTTATTTGAGCTATTTAAATATTTCATACATTACATAGGTAGGTATCTTCGATATTCAACTCCACCTTTTTACTTGATCATTAATTGTGACTACACTATACACTATGTTTGTATTTAACGATACAAATGATCAGCATGGATATTACTAGCAATTTCAGATTCCCATTTATCTCCATTATTTAAAAGCTTTTCCTTGTTGTACAGCATTTCCTCGTGAGTTTCAGTTGAAAATTCAAAGTTGGGACCCTATGTATGAAACACAATTCATTTATTAATATTATAAAATTCTCTTCTTATATCACTCTTTCTATCATTCTAACTCTTCATTAATAAGTTGATACCTCAACAATAGCATCTACTGGACAAGCCTCTTGGCAAAAGCCGCAATAGATACATTTAGACATATCAATGTCATATCTTGTCGTCCGTCGAGATCCATCTGCTCTTTCCTCTGCCTCGATTGTAATAGCTTGTGCAGGACATATTGCCTCGCATAATTTGCAAGCAATACATCTTTCTTCTCCAGAAGGATACCTGAAGAATCCCCAAAAAATACGATGAATTTAATATTTAAATATTTTATATTTAGGAAAATCTAATTTATGTTTTTTTCTTTTCTCCATGTCATAATGGCCCCTCATATCACAATTAAATGTTATAAAATTTTGGAAATATAAACTATAACAAATTATATCTTACTTATTATTATGAAAAAAACATAATAATTAGTTTCATAATAACTAGTAAGATATAACTATATTTCTAATTATATATATATATATATATATATATATATATATATACATATATATATAAAGCATAAATATTGCAAATATTTGTAGGAATACATGTGCGCATGTACACACACACATACAGTTATACTGAGATGTGTACATACCTTCTTAGTGCATGTTCTCCCCTAAATCTTGGACTCAAAGGTCCCTTTTCAAAAGGATAATTTATTGTCGCTGGCTCTCTAAACACCTGAGACACAACAATTCCAAGGCCTCTAACAAGTTCATGAAAAAACATATGGGTAGTTGCAGCTTCCATAATATCTGACCAGTTTTGATCTTTTTTCTCATTTACATAGTAATATTTGCTTCGACTTAAGTATGCATTTGTTCCCTTTGGAACAGTTTTAAAAAATCTTGGAACTGAAACATTTATAATTTTGAAAATTATTACAATTCACTAAGGATGTGAAGAAAGTTCTCTTACCAATTGAATAATTTTATGACTCAATGGTATTATATATATTAAAGAAATGAATAAGGTAATAAAAATAGCAAGTGGAGAATAACTGTATACAAATTTTTATCATATTGGCACACAACAAACACTTGAACAGAGGACAATTCTTTATCAGAAGACAATCTTTGATATTTGTTAAATACATTAGCTAATGCAATGAAGCTTAACCCTGTGTTTTGTTACAGACAAGAGGAAATGGAAAAATTATCAAGATCAATTTTGTTAGAAATCACACTGATAGAATGCAGATATCATACCGACTTTTCCAGTTTGCGCGAATATCTGCAAGGTGCCCATCATTATCACCTTCTAATTTTTTTAAAAGTTGACCATTTACATTTAACTCGTCTCTAATATGTTCTCTTTCAGGACCTATTATAACATTAACAAAATCAACTACACAACCACAAAAGATGGTGCAACACCTCACTGGCCTAGTTTCCACCGAAGTCTTCAATCCGATTCTACTTCGGTGCAGAACAAATTTATGACTACGTTTACACGACAGTCTAAAGCGGGGAGCACAGACCATTGCATAACGCATAACGCATATGCATAAGAAATTTGATTGGTCCGTTAGCATGTGCATAAGGAATTCGACCAATCGAATTTCTTATGCATATGTATTATGCATTATGCAAAAGTCTGTGTTTCCCGCTTAAGGGCTATCGCACACAAAATGCATAGCGTTGCATAAACATAACATAAGACCGCTGGACCAATGCGCATTTTATGTAAATCAATATGGAGGCTTTTTTCTAAATGTTTATTGGTCCAGCGGTCTTATGTTATGTTTATGCTACGCTATGTATTTTGTGTGTGATAGCTCTAAAACCCATCGCACACGAAATGCGTAACAGAGCATACGCATAACATAAGACCGCTGGACCAATGCGCATCTTATGTAAATCAATATGGCGACTTTTTTCTAGGTGTTTATTGGTCCAGCGGTCTTATGTTATGTTTATGTTACGCTATGTATTTTGTGTGTGATAGCCCTAAGGCGGGGAGCACAGACCATTGCATAACGCATAACGCATATGCATAAGAAATCTGATTGGTCCGTTAGCATGTGCATAAGGAATTCGACCAATCGAATTTCTTATGTATATGTATTATGCATTATGCAAAAGTCTATGTTTCCCGCTTAAAGCTGATTTAGTAACTACTGTAGTTAATGAATTCTTGCATCCAATTGGTAAATTTTTTTAGATCTAAAAGAATATACCAATTGAATGCAAGGATTCTCTAACTACGGTAGTTATTAAATCGGCTTTAGGCTGTCGTGTAAACGTAGTCTATTATGCTGTTTCCACTGGAAGTGAAATAGAAGTGAAGAAGATCGATATTTCAATACAGCCAACTTAATTTTTGTTTTTAAAATATATATTAAAGTCGCCGTTTCATCATGACCAAATATCACGTTTATTTTCCATTTTGACGATATGTACAGTAGAAGCAGAGAGAACTATAAGCCAGGTTATGTACAAATAAAGCTAGAACAACCAATAATAAAAAGTATAGAGGTTGGCATTACCTACTTTCGACTGTTTCCACCGGCTAAACTTTAGTGTTAATTCGCTCCCACTCCGATTATCTTGGTGGATCAAAACGGGAGTGAAATGAGTTAATCTATCGCGTTTCCATCGACTCAAATGCGGTTCTACGCCGGATTAGCTTCGGTGGAAACTAGGCCATTGTAGACAACGCATTAAGGCTGATTTATGCAGGCCGTAAAGGCTGATTTATGCAGGCCGTAACTGGTAATTTATGCCGTAAACTGTAAGAAATTGACCAATCACAGTTGAGTATGAGAAGAATAATCGAATATAATTGGTCAGTTTCTTACAGTTTACGGCATAAATTACCAGTTACGGCCTGCATAAATCAGCCTTAACTGGTAATTTATGCCGTAAACTGTAAGAAACTGACCAATTATATTCGATTATTCTCCTCATACTCAACTGTGATTGGTCAATTTCTTACAGTTTACGGCATAAAGTACCAGTTATAGTCTGTATAAATCAGCCATTACACTTACGACCAATTAAGGTGCCCTTACATGCTAAGGCGGGGAACACAGACTTTTGCATAATGCATAATACATATGCATAAGAAATTCGATTGGTCGAATTCCTTATGCACATGCTAACGGACCAATCAGATTTCTTATGCATATGCGTTATGCGTTATGCAATGGTCTGTGCTCCCCGCTTAAGCGTCGAGTGTCGAGCGTCGAGTGCGCAGAAAACTTCTGCGCAGATGTCTAAATGTACAGATTCTAGCACCTAACTTCTAGCGTCGAGTTTCTAGCTGCCGCTAAATCTATTATTAATTAAGTATATTAAATGATTAAAAATGAATCTTTTTGACATGTTTTCTTAGATATCCTTGTTTTCATATATTCATTCTTTTATATATAAATTATTTTGTAACATAATTTAGGTATCAGTTGTTAAATGTGGAGTCTGCATGGCAGACGTCGAAGAAACAAATATTTACGATCATATATGTGTTAAAGATTGGCATACTGTGACTTTAGTTCGGATTCCAAAACTTTTTATCCTACTAATCGTAAAAATTACAATTAATTAAATTATATATTAATATATAATGTACATCAAAATCTAAGTATTGAAACTGTATTTTAAATCACATGGGACGCTTGAGAAGTTGGGCATTTCATGTGCGCACAATAAAAGAAATAAGGAACAGAGAATAAAGAACAGAGAACAAGAACAAAATAGAAGAACAGAGAAATAGCCCTTGTTCTCTGTTCTCTATTCTCTGTTCTTTATTCTTTTTATTGTGCCTCTTATGATTGAAACATACAGAGCACCTCGCTAAACAGCACGAATCAATGAACAAAACTAATACGAAAAATCGTGTGCCGTAGGCTTAATATAATTGCTAATATAATTGCTAAAATGGCTCGCATGCGATCTAGTACAAAAAATCGTACCGTGTGCTGCAGACTTTAGTTACAAGGATGTCATCTTTGTACTTTGAAAAATAGTTTACAAAATTTTATTTGAAATGCATCCACTGTTACTACGTTTACACAATTCGATTTAACGTCGAAGTTGTAATATCCATATATAACATCGACATTTATACACTTCAGCGTAAATCGAGCCGTGTAAACATAAGGTCTGTTCTTTTTAGCTGCTGCACTGGTGAACTAGTGCAATAAGTTAGAATAAAGGCGCCTGCAGACCAGAGCGGTGAAGCGGCGAGCGGCGGAGCGGTATCCAATGAGCGTACAGCTTTTTCTAAAAAGCTGTACGCTCATTGGATACCGCTCCGCCGCTCGCCGCTTCACCGCTCTGGTCTGCAGGCGCCTTAAGGCCGGTATTCATAGTCGGATCTTATAATTAAGACCGTCTTAAATTCATCTTTAGATACTCCGTAGCCAATGAACTGATTCGTACAGCATCTAAAGATAAACTTAAGACGATCTTAAATATAAGATCCGACTATGAATACCGGCCTAAGACAAATATATGGGTCTGTTCTTTTCAGCTGCACTGCTGAACTAGTGCAATAAGTTAGAGTGAAAAAAAATATATATGTCTCATTCTAACTTATTGCACTAGTTCAACAGTGCAGCTGAAAAGAACAGACCCTATATTTTTCTCTTTATTGCATCAGTTCAGCAGTGCAGCTAAAAAGAACAGACTCATAGTCAAGTGTGACATGGGTGCCGTCACATGGACTACGTTTACACGACAGCCTAAAGCCGATTTAATAACTACCGTAGTTAGAGAATTCTTGCATTCAATTGGTATATTCTTTTAGATCTAAAAAAATTTACCAATTGGATGCAAGAATTCATTAACTACGGTAGTTACTAAATCAGCTTTAGACTATCGTGTAAACGTAGTCATGGAGTATATTTCGCGTAATGTGTAAATAATACAACCAATTGGAGATCAGAATTTCTGTTGTAATATTAACTTTCTGTAATATTAACTTTCTATACTAATTTGCGATTGGATCTCACAAATTACGCGTCCTGAAAAATACGCGCTATGTGACGGCACCCTTAGGCTAAAATTACTTGGTGAGGAATAGAAGTAAGAAGTAGAGAGTGCGTCATAGAAGCAGCCAATCAAAGCTTTGCAGAAAATGTCGTAATACTACGGCAAAGCTCTGATTGGCTGTTTCTATGACGCACTCTCTATTCCATACTTCTATTCTGCACCATTGTGATTTCAGCCTTAGGCAGTCCAGTGCTTTATTCTAGGCACACAACATATTTCAGTAGTGGTAATCTGATTTCGAAATTCGCGTTTTGCGACAGGTCTTCATATCGCATGTCATTCATGATGGCGATGTTGTAGCCGCCGTTTTGTGAAAGAAGCGGAGTTTTTCGACAAGTTTACGTTGCAATCATCCATATCACAATTTAAGTGCACAAATCGATCGACTAGTCCTACTATCGATCACGCGACTACCCGGCGATCCTCGGTAAACGTGAACAGTCTTGTAAAGCTACAGTATCATGTCGGACGAGAAGAAGGTAAACGCTCCTGCGATCCAACCTAACCTATAACGCCAATTATTTATGATTATGTCGTGGCGTCTCCCGCGCGATTCATGCAAATCGTCCTTTGTTTGTACAGGAAACGAAGGCAGAATCGGAGCACATAAACCTGAAGGTTCTGGGCCAGGACAATGCAGTAGTCCAGTTTAAAATTAAGAAACACACACCCCTACGCAAACTAATGAATGCGTACTGCGATCGTGTAGTAAGTGTTACCTGATATATCCCCTATTTTTTTCTTATGTTATATAGCACATATTTTTGTCTTTATTCTCCAACTTTCTAGTTTCTTTAATTGACCTCTTGTAAACCGAGTTACATATGGAATAAGAATCAGGATTGATCTGTGACCTGTCAAGTACGAATCAAACGCTCCAACATGGAGCCACGCGTCACCCCTCTGATATCTTCATGAAATCATGATCATGAATAGCTCTGTTTGCTGAGAACTTTCAATGCATTGTACATGGTGTGTCCTGAGTTTTGCTATGACAGATATATATATATATATATATATATACACATATATATACATATATACACACATATATATATACATATATATACACACACACACATGTATATATGTATATATATATTGTGAAGTGATATATATACATATATATACATATATATACATATATACACACACACATATATATACATATATACACACACACACACACACATATATATATGCATGTATATATATATATATGTGTATATTCTTTCACATATTATAATGAATTGAATTGTAACATTTCTTAACCCAATATTTTTACTTTTACTTATATATTTTTTGGAAACAATTTTAATATTCATTGAATCCTCGTGTTTTTCATAGCCATGCAATTGGTAATTTGTCAGTTTCTTGTAAATTACTAAGTTATTGCTGTTATTGATGCTGTTTTATAGGGCTTGGCGATAGCAGCAGTAAGATTTAGGTTTGACGGTCAGCCCATAAATGAATTAGATACACCTACCACATTGGAAATGGAGGAAGGGGACACAATAGAGGTGTATCAACAGCAGACTGGTGGTTTCTCGTGTTGAGACACAATGCATCGCGTTTACAAATGGACTAAATGAAATTTACCGTTCCAGCAGTGTTTACTATTAACAGCATGATTTATTTTTCTTTCATTTATATTTGCTCTACTCTGCGTGAGACTTCGATCCATTACATAATGCGCAAGATTCACTTACATGTGCAAAAGTAACACTTAACTTAATTTTGTTGTTTTTGTCTCCTTATTTTCTGTTCATTGAGTATATGTTCACAATTGCATGTTTACTATTTAAAAATATCTAATATATTCTTTTGATATTTAAAAGCGTACATTATGCCACTGGTTGAAGTCTCTGTTTGGTCAAAACGACTGTTTACTAGTAAGTTTCAATTTGTACAATTGTACATGTGGTTTGGCGTAAAAACGTAAACTTTTGTTACCGCCGAAAGAGAGAAAGGGGTTAAAACACAAGTTATGTAAAGGGAATGCATTACACCCCTAATTATCAAGATCCTTTAAAAATCTCGAGATTCCCCGTGTACATGAATTTTTACGTAAATTAAACATTGTAACAATTCCGACTTAACGCATTCTCATCTTTAGATATCCTTTCTATATTTGTAAAGCGTGTACAGAAGAATGATGTGTAGATTATGGAGCATACATTTCCATTGATATACGTATTTGTATACGTGAGTAAAAAAATTTACAAAGCTTTCATCTGCACTTCATAAACCGAATTTTGTATTCGTACTGTCATTTATAATTTGTGTAACCCATGTGGTGTTACTTTGTACATGAGCGAGAATAAATTGTATGTTATCTTTTCTAAAAGAAAAAGCTCCATCTGACCAGCGGTTCTGCACCGCTACGTTTTTGATGCTGCACAGCATCTTATATAGAAAGCGTACTTAAGAAAAACCAGTATAATTCGGTATAATTATTTTTCTTTAAGAAACACATACAGGGTGTCATTTTAATCAATTCACTGTGAATATCTCATAGCCTTTATAAATGGTTACCAAGGTTATAAATAGTGAAAAAAATGGTGAAGGCAATTACTATTTTTTCAAAATAAAATTATATAATTTTCTTATAATATGATTCTTGATTGTTAATGATTGTTAATCTGCGTATAAAAGTATTGAGGTAGAGTTATCGAAAAATCAATAACGAGACATTAACGAGATATTTTATATTTATTATATTATTTTATATTTATTCTAACACATTTTGACATAAAGTATGAAATATTTCGTAAACTATTCATTTTTTGGCAAGTATGCCTTAATATTTATGTCTCTTTATTTTGTATGTCAAAATATGAACGGAATCATTTTATGTTAAAAAATCATAATTTTTTTTAATGGCGATGATTATGAAAAATTAAACCTTGAAAAATTAATTTTGTTCGAAAATTAATTTTACCATTATTTGTTGCCCTCCAAACTATGCAACTTATGACTGAAACATTTTTGCTTCAAAGTAAAGGCTATAAGAAGTGGATTGATTAAAATAGCTCACCCTGTGTATAAATCCCTTTTAAAACTTCCACTTAAATAACTGTTTAGGAAAGCATTTTAGAAAAAAATGTTTCAGACAAAAGTTTTAGAGCTCAGAAGGGACACTCGATGGTGACTTTAACCTCGAGGTTAAATTTGGTCAACGTGAAATGTTCAAACGAAAATCCTTACTTTTGTTTCCAAAGATGGAATGGATAGAAAATTTTATGTTAACTATAATATTTTAATATTATAGGGTCAAAATAATTCTTAGTGTCATCTCAAGATCAAACCTTAATAATGCAATAATTCGGTAACTCAATAACTTTTAAAAACCTCTATCTTCGATTCCAGAAATGGGGTCAACATTGGTTCAAGGTCAAGGTCAACACCAAGTACCCCTTTTCGTATTCTATAATTTTTATCCTTAATTTTGTTTTAAAATACATAACTACACAATTTTGAGTTATTGCGATTTGATCTTGCGATGACCTAAGGGTCATTTTATGTCACCTTGATGTTAACATAATTGAACATTGGATTGCGTTTCTTTTCTCTCACTGGGAGAAGAAATATATAGTTCGCGTAACGTGTACTATAGATTAGATCTATAGTGACGTGAGCTATGGATTTGTTTTCTCAGTTGGGAGAAAAGAAACGCAACCAGAATGTCCTCTTTTTTGAGTTTTAAAAACGAAAGTTGGAGGAATTCCGTTTCTGTTTGAAAATTTCACGTTGACGTTCAAATGTCCCTGAAATTTGATTTCAAGGTCAAAATCAAAGTCATCATCGAGTGTTCCCCTCTGAACCCTAAAACTTGTCTGAAACATTTTTTTTTATTCTCTTATTAGAATCGTTTTTGAAAGAAAACTAAAAAATTCCTAAATTTATTTATTTACCCCTTTACATATAAAGTTTCATCATACTTCTATTTATAATTTTCAAAAATAAACTTTTTAAATTTATTTTTTTGCATCTCAAATAAAATAAATAAAAAATAATGAAAATATTAATTAAGAAATTAAAAGCTTAAAAAAGTATAACATAATATTAAAATCTCTCGAGTTCACCTCCATAACGAATCTTTAAAGTGACCACGGAGTCAAATTGACTTCAAGCAATTTGATTTTTAAACTTAAAATATCTCGAAAACTATGCACTTTTAAAAAAATATAGAGACATTGTTTTATGGCAAGTTTATTCAACTTCAAGACTACACAGTTAGATTTTTGAAAAAAGAATTTTAGTTATCGAAAAAGTGCTTGCAATCGAAACTGCATAAAAAAATTAATTTTAAAACAGTCAAGTTATAAATTTTTCTCTCGTGTGTCTTTTCTATCTTGTGAATTGATTATTTTATTTTATAGTTTTCTAAAATTTAATAACAATTATAATCTAGCATATCGGCAATATTGTAGCATTAATGTTTAAACAGTATAGTTAAGTATACATTTAAAAAAAAGCAATCAGGAGAAGGAAGTAGTCACGCCAATTTTTATATTTCAATTTTTAGTTATTATTGTAGATATATATTATATCAATATCTATTATATATAAAATATACATCTTATAAGATACATATAGTGTGGCATTTCTCGACTTGCTGTTTTAAATGTGTAACTAATTATTTTATTTTTATTTAAACATATTATTTAATGTTAAACATAAAATTATATATTATCCTATGTTGTTATTATATTATATAATATTTAAATGTATCATTAAATTATAAAACATTAATGTTTCAACAGTATAATTAAATATTGTCAAAATGCTAGTAGACCATATACAGGGGGTCCCATTTTAAACGCCCCACGCAAATATCTCGAAAACTTTGAAAGATATGAAAAAAAGTTTCAAATAAAAGTTGTTTAACTCGAAGGGGGACATAAGGCAGTGCCATTGATTTGACCTTGAGTGAACGTGCCAAAGTCACGTGAAGGTCACCTTCAATTTCTTAAAGAAAACCCCCTATTTTTCATTAGACATTCTTGTAGCTTATCTCGAGAGCTTTTCAAACTATAATAAAGTATTTTTTCATAAAATATTTCTTGAGTTATGAGGCTTGAAAGATATTATTTTGACATAAAATACAAAATCTTAAGAAACATTCAGTTTTTGATAATCTTATCTTGATACTTTTTTGCACAAAATAATGAGATCAATCAATTGGTATAAAGAAACATGTGGTTGATTTGAAAAAAATATGTTGCAAATTAGATACTTGGTGTTTATCAACATATTTTTTTTTTAAATCTACCATAGATGAATTTAGAAATTTTCAATCAATCATAGATGAATTTAGAAATTTTAAGTTACCGCTTTCAAAAATAATTTTAAAGAGCAAAACTACTTATTTTAAAAGGTGAAACTGCTCATTCTAAAAGGTAAAATCTGTAAAGCGGCTTTCTATTTTTTTCGACAAATCTCGAAAATATTCGAGATATCAAAAAATGTTTTATACAATATTTTGTGGTAAAAATATCTCTATATCTCTATATCTCTATATCTCTATATTAATACAATTTTTTAAAAATAATTTTTTTTCAAAAATGTGTGAAAATTTTTTTCAAACTTTAATTAAGGTGAAAAGTATATAAAAATTTACGAAGAATTATTGACATTTCGTCATGGCTCTAAGCTCTTTATTCTCTTCGTTTCAAAGTGATTAAATAAAAATTTTTATAAAATATAAACTTGTTATAGTAACTTGTCTTCTAATAAAATTACATAAAACATTTTTATTAACAAATTTTATTAAACAAATCAATTATACAATGTATGATTTGTAAAAATTATTATATTTGTCTATTGTCAAATATTTTATTTGTTTATTAAAAAACGTTATTTACATAAACGTTACATAAACGTTTATAAATAACATTTAAAAAAAAATAAAGTGAGGCTTAATCTATTAATTTAAAGTTTTTAAAATATCTTTTAAATTTTTTTAACCTTTTAAAAACATTTGCTGATTCGGTAGACCTTTTGACTATATAACTCTGGACCACTGATCTCTACTAATAACTGAATAGGGCAAATTTTCTGTGAGCTATTGAGCGGCGCAATGCTAGAAAAAGCATAGACATAGCAGACATAGTATGGGAAAAAGCATAGAAAGGGGGCATCTACTATCCAGTTATCACTTTATCAGTAGAAATCTCTGGCCGGTTACCCTTACTTTTTCTGTTCTCACAATGTTTTCCCATAATGATCACACACACTTTCTGTAGCAGTAGTCGCATAGAGATATTAGATTAGAGTGCGTAAGGCCGGTATTCATAGTCGGGTCTTATAATTAAGACCGTCTTAAGTTTATCTTCAGATACTCCGTAGCCAATGAACTGATTCATACAGCATCTAAAGATAAACTTAAGACGATCTTAAATTTAAGACCCGACTATGAATACCGGCCTAAGAGGCCAAATCTCGCGATAGAGGCTAAAAGAGAGATGGATGCGAAAAGTCCCTCTGTCTCTTTCTTGCCGAGCGCTGTGATTGGCTACATGATTAGCCGCCTGCTTTCTCCTCTCTTGGGCGTCGCGTGGTCGGCGGAGCCTAAAGCCTCGTCTACAATAGTCGCACACGCTGTGTCGTATGTCGTAAGTAGAGATCTCGATATAAATAGAGAAGTGACAACGAGGGGTTCGGTTTGATTGGCTCTCTGAATCACATGACCAAGACGCATGAGAGCGAGAGAAAGCGAGCGTCTTTCGCTCTCTCTCACTCTCGTGCTTATTACGTGCCGTCGGCTTTATTGTGTGGAACTAACATGGCTGCCTTTTGCGATATATCGCACGTATCGATCACCGTTGTCGCTTCTCTATTTATATCGAGATCTCTAGTCGTAAGTAGTAGTATCGCAAGAAAGTTGTCGCATGTGTCGCTAAACTAGTATCTACAATATGTCGCAAGGATTGTTTGCGTGCATTAAGTCGACTGCAGCCGCAATGAATGATCGGCAGCAATTACTAATTTTTCTTCAACTTTGCTCCTAATTTTTAAATTTAATATGCTTATATTACCGTTTACTTACCGAATCGCACAACAGAAGATGGTGGGTGCGACCAGAAAATACACCACGGATAGCTAGCAACACACGCAAATCGTCAAAACACTTCGCGCGGCAACGTTCTGTGCTGTGATTGGCCGATCTCATGCGACACGCTTGTCGCAGTCGCAGAAAGTTGAAGTTGACTCAACTCCGTGCGACAAGGGCTCTTGCGACTGCGACAGCCTTGCGACACAGCCTGCGACATACGACACAGCTTATGCGACCTGCGACACAGCCTGTGCGACTATTGTAGACGAGACTTAGGCCGGTATTCATAGTCGGGTCTTATAATTAAGATCGTCTTAAGTTTATCTTCAGATACTCTGTAGCCAATGAACTGATTCGTACAGCATCTAAAGATAAACTTAAGACGATCTTAAATTTAAGACCCGACTATGAATACCGCCCTTAAAGCCTCGTCTACATAGTAGCACAGGCTGTGTCGCAGGTCGTAAGTAGTAGTGTCGCAGGCATAGACATAGTAAGTATAGACTGAGCATCCTTTGTATAAGCGGTGATGCATACGATGAGAGAGAGAAAAGATATTAAGATGAGTTTCTTTCTCTTTTCAATGCCGAAGAGTGGGAGTGCCGATGAGGAGAAGTGCTCCCCACTCTCCGGCATTGAAAAGAGAGAGAAACTCATCTTAATATCTTTTCTCTCTCTCATCGTATGCATCATCGCTTATACAAAGGATGCTCAGTCTATACTTACTATGTCTATGGTCGCAGGAAAGTTGTCGCATGTGTCGCTAGACTACAATCTACAATATGTCGCAAGGATTGTTCGCGTGCATTAAGTCGACTGCAGCCGCAATGAATGATCGGCAGCAATTACTAATTTTTCTTCAACTTTGCTCCCAATTTTTAAATTTAATATGCTTATATTACCGTTTATTTACTGAATCACACAACAGAAAATGGTGGGTGCGACCAGAAAATATACCACGGATAACTAGCAACACACGCAAATCATCAAAACACTTCGCGTGGCAACGTTCTGTGCTGTGATTGGCTGATCTCATACGACACGCTTGCAGTGCTGCCAGACGGGCCGGGTTGCCCCTCCACAAGCTAGGCCGTGTACAGTAACGTGTTATAAGCGTGCGGATCCCTCAATCCCAGTAAATATAAAAAATCTAAATTTTTATTTTTTTTTTAAATTAATGGTTAACAGATTAATAATATAGATTTAAAAAGAATATAAATTACAGAATTTATTTTGCTATTTCTTCCTTTCATCTCACACGTCACGCCACACGCCACAGCATTGCGCGCGTAACACGTTACTGCGGTTACCATGGTTACCGCGCGCGAGATTTAAAAGATGGAGGGGCAACCCGGCCTGTCTGGCAGCACTGCACGCTTGTCACAGTCGCAGAAAGTTGAAGTTGACTCAACTCCGTGTGACAAGGACTCTTGCAACTGCGACAACCTTGCGACACAGCCTGCGACTAGAGTCCCTAGAAAAACAGAGTCTGCCCTCAAAATGGCGTGTATAAATAGTGGGGATGTCGTGCACTCTTTGCACTTTTCGCATTTAGAATGCAGATAGAAAAAGAAGACGCAATATTATTTCATACAATTATAAAGACAAATTATAAGGTAAGTAAATAAATGGAAAAATATTATTATATTAATAAACTGAAATTATAAAACTGTCTATTATCAACCTTTAAAAGAATAAAACACGCATAAATAGTATTTACTTTCTAACCGCAAAATAATGACAAAAAAAACCTGTACAGTGTGGTATTATGCTAACCACAACATCAATTATTGAATTGACACAATATCTTATTAATGACCGCAATTATCAATACGTATTGACTGCACGTTTCACGCAAGATTGCGTCGAAAACTTATTTTCTTGCATAAGAGTAAAGCATCCTGTTCCTACTGCCTTGCAATTTAAACAAAACCTGAAACTTATCGCAATATCACAATACTTCAAATCACCACATACCTCTTCTTATGAAAACGATGATGGGCAAATTATTGGTAATTTTTTTAATAAACCAAAAACGGTACAAGATATAGAAGAGAATAAAAGAGATACACAAATGTCTGTGGATACATTACATGTTTTAGATTCAAACAATAGTATTCGTTTAAATAAAATTGAATTAAATATTTTATTTAATATAGCTGGATATATAGTATCGAGTATTGTTAAATGCATGAACGCATGTTCAGAATGTTTGAATTCTGTGGGATCCAAAACATGTAATCCTACTCAAAAATATTGTAACTTCGTACAATTTAGATGCTTCCGTACAGAAACACTCTTTTTCGTGAATGATGAAACATTTTCACGACATGGAACTTATTATAAGAAGCTATCTTATCCATGTAAAAACTACTAAATGTAATTCTTTACAATTTTATATGGATAAAATGCAAGGTATAACTTGTAACAACATTAAAAATTGTCATAATTTATTCTTAAAAATAAAAAAACGTTTTATTATGTTTAGAATGCGTATTTCTTGCGAGCGTAAATGTTTAAAAAAATCATATAGTAGCAAAACTATGGCAATGCATTCCATTGATAAATAATGTTACATTTTCGTTACGTTACGTTTTTAATGTTATATATTTTTATTAAACAGATTATAATATGAAATAATAATAATAATAATAATAATAATTTGTATATGTTTTGTTTTGAATGTCTTTTGTTTTTTTTTAATGTTTACGCTTACAAGTTTTTTAATAAACGCGCAATTTCTTTACATTGTGATTCGTACCGCCATTTTGCGGGTATGCTAACTTGAGCCAATCAAAAGTGTCGACCGATGGCCAGACTCTGTTTTTCTAGGGACTCTACCTGCGACATGCGACACAGCCTGTGCGACCAGCGACACAGCCTGTGCGACTATTGTAGACGAGGCTTAAACGCGGGAACCACAGACTAAGGAATAAAGGGACGGAGCACAAGCTGTACCGGTGGTGCACGTTTGCGGCGGGGGGGACCGCCATATTCGTTTAGTAATCACCACACATAGAACTCACTATTTGCGTACGTGTGAGAAATGAAAGTCAGATCCTGCGCACAATAAACAAAATAGAAATAGGAATAATTATTAAATATTAGAAATAAGAAATTGGAATTATTTATTTTAAAAATAAAAAGAATAGAATAAATTAATGTGTGAATTAAGAAATAAGAATTGGAACTAATTAATATATTTTATTCTCTTGTTAGATGTAAAATAATTTCTCTTTTCAATATTAAATATTTATTGCTATTTCTAATATTTTGTCTATTGTATGCAGAGCCTCAGAGTAATAAAAGTTAAAGTATTTATTTTATAAAAAATGTCAAAAACGGAAAAATAAAATGTCTATTAAAATGTAAAAACTAAACACATTATAATAAAGTTTCAAAATAAATAAAACAAAATTTAAAAAAATATATTTTTTTTTACATTTACTAGTTACACACACATAAACTAGTTCATAGTATTATTCTTTTTCTTGAAAAGAACGTTTTGGAACCTAATCTAAATAATAAGATGTATAATAAGATGAATAATAAGATGAACTTCTTACCTATGTAAACTAATTTTTAAATTTTGCTCTAATTTTTTTTGAAGTTCGTTTTTCCTTTCATTTTTTTCATTTGTCATGGAGCAGCCTGGTACTATACATCTAACCATTTTTTATAAAATTTATAGTACAACAATAATAAAACATAAAATCACCGCCTAACCTCTTTACGCTTGTCACTCGTTATGTCTCATAGCACCACTACACGAGTATAACCATGTTACAGACACAGGATCTCTGTGTGAGAATCGCTACATCAATATGGCGGAAAGCAGTCCCCCCCGCACGCTTGAGTTACCATCCCCTCTCGCCTAAACTAGGACTTTAGACTCGGTCCCTCTCATAGACATAGTAAGTATAGACTGAGCATCCTTTGTATAAGCGGTGATGCATACGATGAGAGAGAGAAAAGATATTAAGATGAGTTTCTCTCTCTTTTCAATGCCGGAGAGTGGGGAGCACTTCTCCTCATCGGCACTCCCACTCTTCGGCATTGAAAAGAGAAAGAAACTCATCTTAATATCTTTTCTCTCTCTCATCGTATGCATCACCGCTTATACAAAGGATGCTCAGTCTATACTTACTATGGGTTTGTTCGCGTCGCAATACCCCAATATGCTCCTACTCACTCCAATACGCTCCAATCTATAGTATACGTAACGTAATACTATAGTTTGGAGCGTATTGGAGCGAGTAGGAGCATGTTGGGACAAGCGACGCGAACAAACCTATAGTCTATGGTCCCTCTATTCCTTAGTCCGTGGCGGGAACTAATCACAGCGCTCGGCTAGAAAGAGACAGAGGGAACTTTTCGCATCCGTCTTTCTTTTAGCCTCTATCGCGTCTACTTACAGGCAGCGGTAGCTTTTGCGCACTCTAGTCTAAAGGCCCGTCTACAATGGCAGTAAGCAGTAGAGAGTAAAGAGTAAGAAGTAAGATTTGACAAATTAAAAACCGGCAGTAATGAAAATGGGAAAATCCCACTTCGTACTCTTTACTTCTTACTCCTTACTATCTACTGCTTACTGCCATTGTAAGACGGGCCTTAATATCTCTATGAGTAGTCGTAAAGCAGTAGTCGTTTCGACCAATCACGTTGCTCGATTCGGCCTTACTGCCCGATCGTAAAGGCCCGTCTACAATGGCAGTAAGCAGTATAGAGTAAGGAGTAAGAAGTAAGGCGTGGAGCACAGACTTTTGCATAATGCATAATACATATGCATAAGAAATTCGATTGGTCGAATTCCTTATGCACATGCTAACGGACCAATCAAATTTCTTATGCATATGCGTTATGCGTTATGCAATGGTCTGTGCTCGGGCCCTAAGATTTGACAAATTAAAAACCGGCAGTAATGAAAATGAGCAAATCCCATTTCGTACTCCTTACTTCTTACTCCTTAAGGCCATTGCACATAAAAAAACTTAAGCAGTAAGCAGTAGAACTTAAGCGAATCGACCAATCACGATCGAGCAGTATTGACCGTGATTGGTCGATTCGCTTAAGTTCTACTGCTTACTGCTTAAGTTTTTTTTATGTGCAACGGCCTTTACTCTCTACTGCTTACTGCCATTGTAGATGAGCCTTTAAGTGTGTAATTGTTATAGCGAATTCGGTCGCCTGCACTAGTGTACACTGAGTGTACACTGAGTACAAACGTTCCCAGTGCAACGCGTTCGATAGACGCCCTCTGTTGCGGTGCATGCACTCTTTGTATTCGATAATGGATCTGTTCTTTTCAGCTGCACTGCTGAACTAGTGCCAAAGAACATATATAAAGAGAAGCGCAAGCTCCGTGTTAAATGATGGAAACATGCGAACGACGCGATCCAAGTGGCCTGGCACTGATACTACAGATTCTCTATTGGCTGCGTTTCGTAAACTACATATGCGCGCATTTATCTATAATACATGTTACGTGTATCCATAGACTTATACAATAGACCGCGCACCCAAGGCAAATCGTTGCGGGCAAGATCCCAGGAGTGGGGATGACGGATGAGTCTACCTTTCTCTCTCTAACCTCTCACCATCTCTCTCTTCGAGAAAGGTAGACTCATCCGTCATCCCCACTCCTGGGATCTTGCCCGCAACGATTTGCCTTGGGTGCGCGGTCTATTGTATAAGTCTATGCGTGTATCATACATGAATTATATGATACACGTAACATGTATTATAGATAAATGCGCGCATATGTAGTTTACGGAACGCAGCTTTACATGTATACATATATATATATTATTTTCAACAATAAATGAATAGGGAAAATATACAAAAAAGAACAAATTTATTAATGTTGCAGAAAATATACTTTTATTTTAAACATTTTAATTTCAAAACACAAAAGTAAATTAGCATAATTATTGATTTTGAACAAGAGCGCTGAAAAAGCAGTAATACACCTTTTTTACATTGTCATTTTCATAAAGATATTTTATACATTGTTTTATAAAAAATAAAACGAACTGAGATAAACTAAAATAATTTAAAAAAAAACTAAAAAAACTAAAAAAATTTCAAAAATATTTGATATTTTAAATATTAAAAATTATAAATACTATCATCAAAAACCAAAAATAAAAATAAAACAACAATTATTCGTTTTATCTCTTAATTTCAAAACACAAAAGTAAATTAGCATAATTATTGATTTTGAACAAGAGCGCTGAAAAAGCAGTAATACACCTTTTTTACATTGTCATTTTCATAAAGATATTTTATACATTGTTTTATAAAAAATAAAACGAACTGAGATAAACTAAAATAATTTAAAAAAAAACTAAAAAAACTAAAAAAATTTCAAAAATATTTGATATTTTAAATATTAAAAATTATAAATACTATCATCAAAAACCAAAAATAAAAATAAAACAACAATTATTCGTTTTATCTCGAAACGTAAAACATATAATACTGATACATTTTAATACGTAAAATTAAAATTATGATAATAAAATAAAACACTTATCAAAAACAGGGATAGAATTACTAATGATAATAAAATAGTATTATAAATAATAACATATAATAAAACTTTGAAAAGAAAACTGATATTGAACTAAGTCTTCGTAAACCAAGCACATTAAAAAGAAACTAAAAATGCAAGTAAATAAAATACTAAACAAAGAAGTGTGTTTGTTCTAGAAAACTTATAATTAACATTTTTAAATTAAGAATTAAAATATTTTTTTTATTAACATACTATAATGTCGTGGACGATGAGTGTCCGAGTTGAGCCTCTTCATATATTCTCTTCCTGTCTATAACATACTTATGTCCTAGAAGACGATAATTGTTCGCGTTGAGCCTCTTCATACCCTCTTTTTTATTTATCTAAAACGTACACGTTAATCAATTCCAGGTCGTTGAAAAGAATTTTTTGATAAGTTAACAGCTAATAATAAAACTCAATTACAATTAGACTGGTAATCGAATCATACATTTTAATGATAACGAACATAATAAGTATTGATGACCTCTTACATTGATAACCTCTATTTTTCTATATTATTTATTATACGTTTAATATGTATGAAAGATACAGTAACTTGTTATTTGTACTCACCAATACAAATTTTTCTTTGAATTTCCAAAACGATTTGTCTATTCTGTCAAGTCTTTTGTATATGACTACGTTTACACGACAGTCTAAAGCTGATTTAGTAACTACCGTAGTTAATGAATTCTTGCATCCAATTGGTAAATTTTTTTAGATCTAAAAGAATATACCAATTGAATGCAAAAATTCTCTAACTATGGTAGTTATTAAATCGGCTTTAGGCTGTCGTGTAAACGTAGTCTATAATCGTTGCCGGTTAATGGCCGGTAATCATAATTGAGTCTTATAATTAAGATCGTCTTAAGTTCATCTTCAGATACTCCGTAGCCAATGAACTGATTCGTACAAAATCTAAAGATAAACTTGAGACGATCTTAAATATAAGACCTGACTATGAATACCGACCAATGTATGTTCTTTCAGTAGGACGATTTTCTATGGTAATGTCAGGTTAGATTGTGTTCACGATTGCGCGCGCATACATTTACCCCCAATCTCGCCTGACCTGGCCGTCATTGGCTGCCAATCTGTTCCTTTCTTGTCAATACTACCTTTACTCCCGTGACTAGTGCAATAAGTTACAGTGAAAAAATATATATATAGGTCTGTTCTTTTCAGCTGCACTGCTGAACTAGTGCAATAAGTTGGAATGAGACATATATATATTTGTTCACTCTAACTTATTGCACTAGTTCAGCAGTGCAGCTGAAAAGAACAGACCCTATATTGCACTATTATTATACACATTTTGGATCTGTTCTTTTCAGCTGCACTGTTGAACTAGTGCAATAAGTTAGAATGAGACATATATATTTTTTTTCACTCTAACTTATTGCACTAGTTCAGCAGTGCAGCTGAAAAGAACAGACCCTTTATGTTGCATTCGATGAATATTGCACTACCTTAGTGTAGTACTGAATTTATATTCGGAAACACAAAGCAAACTGAACGAGTGCAAAGTTTATTGCACGGCCAATTTTGATAGTGTAAGAAATTTTACACTCGTTCAGTTTGCTTTGTCCGAATATAAATTCGGTTGGTTCTTCAGCGAGAAGTGATTACAGCGGGATAATGGATTTTAAACGATATATATTTTTGGAGGAAATATTAGAAAGCAGCAGTAGCGACGAAGAAGAACTATATTTTATGATAAATTGTATAAAGATAAGATATGATAATTATATAAGAAGAAAAACCAAAGATAAAAGATTTTATTGATATAATAAATGAGTACTCAGATGAAGAAGTAATATATATGCATACATATATATACATATACCAAAGATATTTTTTGTTGGGACATATACATATATTATAAATATATATATATATATATATATATACAGGGTGACCCATTTTAACTTCCCCACCGGATTATCTTGAAAGGAATGCACTTTCTGAAAAAAAGTTTCAGATATAAGTTTTAGTATTTTTCCCTGGCTATTGAATGGCGATATTGAATTTGACCTCGATTGTGAATGTGAAGGTCATTTAAAGGTCAAGTTAATTTTTTTAAATGGGAACCACTATTTTTTATTACATATTCTTGTAGCTGACTTCAAGAGCTTTCCAAAACACTATAATAAAGTATTTTTTTATTAAGTATTTTCCGAGTTATAAAGCTTGAAATAATTTCTTAATTTTACATAAACTGTAAAATATCTCGTAAAATATTTACTTTTCGATGACCTTATCTCAATACTTTTATGCACAGAATAATGAGAGGAATCAATTGGTGTAAAGAAAACACATAGTTGTTTTTAAGAAAAAATATGTAATTGTTAGTTACAAATTGCATATTTTTTCTTAAAAACAACTATGTGTTTTCTTGACACCAATTGGTTCCTCTCATTATTCTGTGCATAAAAGTATTGAGATAAGGTCATCGAAAAGTAAATATTTTACGAGATATTTTACAGTTTATGTAAAATTATGAAATTATTTCAAGCTTTATAACTCGGAAAATACTTAATAAAAAAATACTTTATTATAGTGTTTTGGAAAGCTCTTGAAGTCAGCTACAAGAATATGTAATAAAAAATAGTGGTTCCCATTTAAAAAAATTAACTTGACCTTTAAATGATCTTCACATTCACAATCGAGGTCAAATTCAATATCGCCATTCAATAGCCAGGGAAAAATACTAAAACTTATATCTGAAACTTTTTTTCAGAAAGTGCATTCCTTTCAAGATAATCCGGTGGGGAAGTTAAAATGGGTCACCCTGTATATATATATATATATATATATATATATATACGTATATGCATACATATATATACATATACCAAAGATATTTTTTGTTGGGACATATACATATATTGTAAACGATTTTATATTTGTACTATAATTGCTATAATTGCAATATTTAGTTTTAGAGAAATTTTTGTTTACAACGAATCACACTTATGATGTGACACCGTTGTTTAATTTGTTTGCCATTTTGCTCATTGTCATGTGCCTTGTGCCTCGTTGGTGTTGCACTGAGAAAGTGAGAAAAGATCGAAAATGACGACCGAACCTAGTGCTGCACTCGTATAGTTTAGTCTTAGAACATATATAAATGGAAGGAGAATGCCTATTGTTCTCGAAAGAAATATACGTCCGGAGGAAGTGAGAAAAAAAATCGTAGTTGCCTCTCTCTTGTGAGTAACTGTTCAACCGTGCGCATGTGTGGCTTACGTTTGTTTGGCCGGTTTTATCCATTGAAAATAGGTTATAATCTTAGGTTATAGTCATATGTTAAAATATTTAGGCGGGGAGCACAGACCATTGCATAACGCATAACGCATATGCATAAGAAATTTGATTGGTCCGTTAGCATGTGCATAAGGAATTCGACCAATCGAATTTCTTATGCATATGTATTATGCATTATGCAAAAGTCTGTGTTTCCCGCTTTATTCTTTAGTTGGGTTCCAAAGTTGTGAAACGTACTCTTTCGCGAATGCAGTGCTGTCAAAATTTAAACAAAAGATGGGCTTATTTTGCATTTTATGTGGTAGAAAGGACAAATCGGTTTCCTATTTACGGTAAGTAAAAATGCATTTAATTTATTGTAATTTGATGTCAATAATATTAACGTTTTAAATATTGAACTGTTTAATTACTATCAAAAATATTTTTTTTACACTTTAACTATATAAATGTATTTTATTTATCAACAGATTTCCATCAAATAAGCACATCAGAAAGCAGTGGTTGAATTTCTGTAAGAAAAGTGAGAAAAATTTGCAAAAGTATCTACATATATCTACATCTGCAGATACGATGCTTGTATGTGTCAAATTGGCACGCATGCGCATTTTCGAGCAGTTACTCACAACAGAGAGGCAACTATGATTTTCTTTCTTACTTCCTCCGGACACATTTTAGTCTGCTATTCTACTTCCATTTATATATGTTCTAAGAGTTTAGTGCAACACAAGTTCAGTGTAAGCGAAATGCTAAACGAGTGCAGTGTTGCATCACATTGGTGTTGCACTGAAAAAGGTAGTGTCGACCGGAGCTAGTGCTGCACTCGTATAGTTTAGTGCAACACGAGTTCAGTGTCAGTGTAAATCGACCAAAATCGAGATCAAATTCGCTATTAGTTACAAATTGGATATTTTTTCTTAAAAATAACTATGTGTTTTCTTTACACCAATTGGTTCCTCTCATTATTCTGTACATAAAAGTATTGAGGTAAGGTCATCGAAAGGTGAATATTTTATGAGATATTTTATAGTTTACATAAAATTAAGAAATTATTTCAAGTTTTATAACTCGGAAAATACTTAATAAAAAAATATTTTATTATAGTGTTTTGGAAAGCTCTCGAGATAAGCTACAAGAATATGCAATAAAAAATAGGGGGTTTCTTTTAAGAAATTGACGGTGATCTTCATAGGACCTACATCCCTCCTCCTTTAAAAAATTATTAATATCAGACTATGTCCTCCTTCAAACTAAACAACTTTTATCTGAAGCATTTTTTTTGTTATCAAAAACAAGTGTGTTATTCAGGTGATCTGTTTTAAATGCCTCAGGGTGCGGTCCCATGGACTGACATTTTCGCGTAACGCGTATCGCGTAACCAATCAAATCTTTCTATTCTTTTAGATTGTTCAACAGAAATATTAAACATCGTAATTGATTGGTTACGCGATACGCGTTACGCGCAAAATATCAGGGCTACGTTCGGAAACCACACTCGGGTATATTACAATACTAAAAATACTATAGTGTACGTGACATATATTATACAACTTCTAGTATTATGATGTATCCGAGTGTGGTTTCCGAACGTAGCCCAGTCCATGGGATCGCACCCTCACCTCACCCTGTATATGGAAAAGAGACAATTTTATTGGTTGAACAGTTCTTGGATCGAGATCTCGGACTGATTTCTAGCATTGTGAACATAAAGGTGCGAATTCATTGCAGCGAGAAATCGCTGGCGACTTGGGAGAAGTGGAGGGAGAAATGACGCTAGCGACAAGTATCTGTCGCTTTTCTCCCGCTACATATTCATGTGGCGACAAATCGCTAGCGACTAAATGTTAATATTTTCAGAGGTATTGTTTTTTAAAGTGAACAGCTGTAAATGAAAATGAAGGTGACAATACGTTCTAACGAGATGTATTCCGCTGTTTGTACAAATATTTTAGGAACAGCAGTAGCAAGAGCAATCAGGAAGCGACGGTTAATGATAGCAACTGCTGTAATGTTGGAGTTGCAAAGAATGCAAAAGAAGCGGAATTACAAAAAGAAGCAGTATTGGGTAGCTCCATATTTAAAAGATCGTAAAGACCATAGTTTTTTTCACGTATCCATCCCTAAACTGACATTCGAAAATGGCATACGTTACCATAACTATTTTCGAATGTCGGCAACGCAGTTGGAAGAACTATTATTATTAGTTGGAGCACAACTGCAAAAGATGTATGTTGTTCGAGAATGCATAGAACCTAAAGAACGCTTGGCTTTCACATTTGTCACGATGTGTCAACTTGAAGTTCGGAATCGCTTGAAGTTCGGACAGGCCGAACTTCGACGATTTGTCGCTGCTACTAGCAGCTACTACGAGATTGGGATGGAGGGGGAAAGTCGCCAGCGATTTCTCGCTGCAATGGTCGCGTTCAGCAGACATCAGTGATCAGTGAGCGGTCAGTGATTATTGGTCCTTTTTATTAGATCCCGAAATCTAGACCAATCATGTTGACGCATTAAAAAGAATTACTCAACAGTTGTACAACAGTTGCGTCTGCTGAACGCGACCAATGAATTCGCACCTTTAGGCTTTAACCTGATAGATCTACGGTGCTTTCCATCTAGCGACACAAGCATCATTCTATCTTTTTTTAACATTCATAAATAACAAAGATAGAATGACACTTGTGTCGACTTGTGTCGCTAGATGGAAAGCACCGCTAGTAACCTTGCGATGAAGTTACTACATCGATTAATAACTATATACTATATATAGTAATATTTAACTTCTAATACCGACTGTAGATAAGATGACACAGAGCAACAGATGTGCATTTCCGAAGTAAAAGAACCCTTCGATGCTTCATATTTGCAATTGTCGAACGCAGCTAGGGTACCCAGGTAGGGTTTGGAACGTACCCTTGATCGTTTGTGTTTTGTTGTCGCTTGGAATATCTTTTGTTGACTTTGAACGGTGCGTCTGATCTCTTGTGCATAAAAACGGCGCAAATGCGATGACCAGTGCTACTGGGTGTGTTAAAGGTACAACAAACAAAAATATATACAAACAGTATTCCAATTTTTTTAATTTTTTTTCCTTTGCTGCATGTCACAACCCGCAAAGAAGATTGATACGCACAATTTTTAGGCTAACAAATCTATGGAGTGCTACACTATGGACATTACATACAGTAAAACACACATACAAAAATGTTTTTTTTTCTGTTGTTGATTGTTAGGTTAATCTCGTTAATGTTAATAGAGTTATTCCAGTTGTTCAAAGAATAAAGTGATCTTGCACTATATAACCCAAAGGTAGAGTTAAAGGTAGAGTTAAAGATGTTTTTACTCCAGTTGGAACTCTTCCTAAAAAAGAGGAAAACAACATATTACATACAGTAAAACATATATGTACAAAAACTTTTTTCTGTCCTTGATTATTATGTTAATCTTGTTAAGAATATTAATAGAGTTATTCCAGTTGTTCAAAGAATAAAGTGATCTTGCACTATATGACCCAAAGGTAGAGTTAAAGATGTTTTTGCTTCAGTTGAAACCTTTCCTGAAAAAGAGAAAACATTCCAAAACAATTCTATGAGAAGCTGTTCTTTTTTACTAAGATATGGATGGGATCAATCAATTATATCAGATTAATTAGAATAATTAGATTAATTATTGCATTTTGTTATGATAAATTATAAGCTATGATGGAACGTTCCCTTCGTATGTAGCAAATCTGGAAAATACTTCAATGGATAATTAATCTTGGCATGTTAATTCAAGTAAACTAAATCAATTTGACATATTACCTAGTCTACTTAATGTTATTATTATTTTATTATTTATTGTTCATAGTCCTTGCCTTTCAGCTTAGGACAAACTTTTGGTTTCAAACCATTTGCATATCCATCACATGCATATAAACTAAACATAACATATAACAGACAACATAAACATATGAAAAGACGAATAAAAATATATATAAAACTGCAAATATAATAAAGCCCTTTATCTGTTTTCTCCTCTAATTTCTCTTTCTTTTCCTTTATTCCAATCTATCTGCAATTATCTCTTCCTCCCTGATCATCTTTCTTGTCTCTATTTTCTTGTCCTCTATTTTTCTTTTCTTCTTTACATCTATAATCTACTTAGTGTATAAATACTTTGAAATGTTTCCTTTTTCCTTATTGAAAGAAAGGAGAAGAAAAATGTTTCAAAGCGTTTGTAGTAATAAAGGGACCATAGCTATAGCTTATTGTATCAGATGTTTATAAATAAATTAATGAAAAGGTAATAATAATTAAATCACTTTTTAGCAATCATAAGTCATAGTATGCACTATGTACATAATTATGTTTTTTTTATTGAATCTTACATTGCATCTTACACAATATTTCTTTGTTTTCTAGGTGTTAGTTGTAAAAACTGTAACAATGGATACCTTGTTTACTCCGAATGTTCCGGATGAAGTGGAAGATATACCACAAACAGACGAGCCAATCTGGATTCTTGGCAAGAAGTATAATGCTATAAAAGGTCTAATATATGGTTAAAGTATAGACATTTTTGACAAAGTAGATTATAAGATGTTAAATTTTAGAACTCGATACAATACGCAGGGATATTCGATCCAAACTATGGTTCACCTATCGCAAAGGCTTTGTTTCTATTGGTGGCTGCAATTCCACATTTACATCTGATAAGGGTTGGGGTTGTATGTTGAGATGTGGGCAAATGGTTCTAGCCCAAGCCTTAATTACATTACACTTAGGTAACGTATTATGCATATTAATAAATGATTATGTATTATTATGTACTAATTAAATAGGATGGTTTTTAAGTATGGTAGAAAAATTAAAGAGGTAATTCCTTTGATAATTTTTTGAAGAAACTTTTATATATAATTTTATGTACATTATATATAATTTTATATACTTTTTTCATAAACTTTTCTGATACAAGATGGTCAAGACAAAATTATATTTTATTTAACTCTCAGACATCTCCAGTTAGCCTCTTTAAATTTAGTGGTTAATGGACTAATTTTTAACAATTAAAAAATGCTGATATCAGTGGTAATAGTTATTAAGATCGGGTTTTTGATAAAGAAGTGCTGAAATAGTCTGGAACTGCTGAAGCATGACAGATATCAACATTTTTTAATCGTCAAAAGTTAACTTGTTAGTTATTACTAACATAGTAAATTTTAAGAAAATTAGAATTATCTTTACAAGATTTAAAAAATATATAATTTTGCATTTCTGGAACTAAATGTTTATGAAAAAAATGTATATAAACTTTTCTTTATAAAATCAATCTAATTACCTCTTTAATTTTTCTCATATACTTAAGGACGACCCTGTATAGATAAATTTAATTTATTAGTATAATAAATTAATTTATTACAATCAAATCTTGCTTTCTTCCCTTGTCACTAACGAAACAAATTCAACGATATATGTTGTAAGACCATGAAAGATTATGCAAACATTCAAGAAGAAATGAATGTTAATCTTGCAATATTTGAAGATTTTTCTCCCTCGAGAAATTTTATACTATATTTTCCTGGTTTAGTTTTGTATGTAAACAACTCTTCTCCCAGTTATTCTGTTAATTATAAGAGACTACATATAATTATAAAAAGAAAAATCACTTAGATCATTATGTAACATTTTACTTATATGCAGGTAAAGATTGGCAGTGGATGCCGGAAACAAAGAATAAAACATACCTAAAAATTTTAAGGCGCTTTGAGGACAAAAGAGCTGCTGCTTTCTCCATTCATCAAATTGCATTGATGGGTGCGTCTGAAGGGAAGGAAGTTGGACAATGGTTTGGTCCTAATACTATTGCACAAGTATTAAAGTATGTATTGAAGAAATTTCAATCAAAATTTTAATTTAAAGTTCTATTATCCTGTTTGCTATGTACAACATGGAAAATCGTCTACCTTGATAATATATCCAACAAAAATTACATTTAAAATAAAATATGAAAGAAATGCATTTTATGCAGTTTAATAGACTATTTTAATAAATCTGTCTCAATATATATATATATTTTTTTTAGGAAATTAATTGTGTATGATGAATGGAGTTCTCTTACTATACATGTTGCACTAGACAATACATTAATAGTTAACGATATTTGTAAGTATGAAATTACAATTGCATATTATTAAAAAATAATTATAGTCAACTAATTAAAAATCAAACATATCACACAATACATAACATTTAATATATTAGTTCTACGTTTTTCAAAAATACAAATAGGAAAAGAAGCTAAATATAGAAGTGTGTTGTTGATTGTTGTTATGTGCAGAGAAAGTGACAAATATGTTAGAATTAAAGTCATGATGTATTACATTATATTATATTTGAATTAATTTGAATCATTTTATACAGTAAGACAATGTAAAGTAGAGGGTGGTGTGACAGCAGAAGCAGATGGAGAAATTCCTTTAAGAGCACCTAGCCAATGGAAGCCTTTGTTATTATTAATCCCGCTACGCCTTGGACTTAGTGAAATTAATCCTGTATACATTAATGGACTCAAGGTAAAAATATTTACGTATACGAAATATTAAATTTAAATTTGATACAGTGGGGAGGGTAGCTGTATAAAAATATATTATTATTATATTAAAATATTAACTACGTATTGATATACATATATGCTAATATATATATATATATATATATATATATATATATATATATATATATACATATACATATGTACAATATATACATATTTATATGCATTTATATTTATTTATATTTATAATATAGATATAATATTTATATAATAGTTTAAAATACAAATTGTGGATTTGTTAAAAAATTTTTTTAGACATCATTTAAGATTTCACAATCTCTCGGAGTGATTGGAGGGAAACCAAATCTTGCTTTGTATTTTATAGGCTGTGTGGGTTTGTAACTTATATAAATTGTCACATTTTATAAAGAGAAAGATAGTTTATGAAAGTTTCAAGCACAACAAATGTATAAAATGGATGTTTTCAGGAAATGAGGTAATTTATCTAGATCCTCATACTACTCAGAGGTCAGGTAGCGTCGAAGATAAGATAAGCGAAGAAGAAATTGAAATGGATAGTACATATCACTGCAAATCAGCTAGTCGTATCCCTATTACGGGCATGGATCCTTCTGTGGCACTTGTCAGTATACGATTTGGCTTTTATTATAAAAGTCAACAAAAGATAAAAATTATGAGAAAGGGAGAGAAAGAAATAGAGGGGGGTAAAGTGATAGGGAGAGAGTATTGGTACAATATAACTTCTTTACACCATACATAAAATAGAATTATAACATAAAAATAATAGTTATTAAATATTTGTAATATATTGAATTATAAACGAACTTCAAATTTTTCTTTCGATCCGTCTGGCCAATTTTATTCTTAACTGTTAATACTAGGTGTAGAAAATTTTGAAGTCCATTTATTAATATTCACTGGCGAAGGAGAGTTTTGAATATGTTGGATTATATCTTTTTGTTACATTTTATAAATGCACATATACAGTGGCGTGCAAAAGTTTCCGGCTAGTTTCGTACTCTAATTTATTTAAAAAAAAACTAATTTGATTTTTAATTATTATGAGATGTGAGTATGAGAATAGATATAGGAAACAAATTAATATAGTAAAAGAATATTATTTATGTTCGTGAAAATATTTATTATTATAATTGTTATATTTACATGTGCAAAAGTTTCCGGCCACTTTGTACTAATATACTTAATAATATACTTAAATTATATTTTAGTGTTAATATTTTGTAGCCATACCCTTTGCAGTGATAACAGCCGCACAAGGCAATTGGCAAATTGTAATCAAGTCTTCTTATTCTTTTTACAGATTAATGGTTTTTTAATACCTATACGACCAAAAAGTCCCACATCATGTAGTCTTCGTGTCACAATACTACAGCTAACATTAGCTTGGTTTTCATCCTTCAACTCGCGTGTAATTTCGGCAGCAGTTTTTTTAACATCCGCAGTTGATTTGCGTTTATTGATATGATCTATTTTTTTAGATGTTTTTCGTGGTCTTCCACTACGCGGACGATCTTTTAAACCATATCCAAAACGGTATTTCACAATAATATCATTCACGGTTGATGATGACCTATCGATAATAGTGAAGCAATCTCACGAGAAATTCCTGAAATCCACCTACTTGTATTAATCGATTAATTGAGTCCATCGTTGTGCGGCTGTTATCGCTACAAAGGGTATAGCTACAAAATATTGACACTAAAATATAATTTAAGTATTTTATAGAATATGTGGACTAATAATTTTTCTCGTAATACAAAGTGGCCGGAAACTTTTGCACATGTATCGGGTTGATGCATAATTATCCGCCGTTTTTTAAACAATATTTATTATGAAAAAAGACACATAAAAATTTAACAGAAACATGTTTAAATGATGATTTTTTCGACACGCATTTTTATCACCTAAACATAGAAGAATATTTTTATAAAACAAAAGTAAACAAAACGCCAATTTTTACTAAAAAAACGCGCCTACATGAACGGCCGATAATTATGCATCAACCCAATAAATATAACAATTATAATAATAAATATTTTCACGAACATAAATAATATTCTTTTACTATATTAATTTGTTTTCTATATCTATTCTCATACTCACATCTCATAATAATTAAAAATCAAATTAGTTTTTTAAAAATAAATTAGAGTACGAAATGTCACTGGCCGGAAACTTTTGCACGCTGTGTATTTACACACAAACACGCACGCACGCACACAACTGTGAGGATTACATGTCATTAATATACTAATAATTAATCTATTATTTCAGTGCTTTTTTTGTGCCACAGAAAAGGAATTTAAATCTCTGTGTAAATCAATGCAAGAAGAATTAATTTTGCCCGAAAAGCAACCATTGTTTGAGCTATGCACAGAGCGTTTGGCACACTGGTCATCAGCAGATGATGTGATAGCAGCTTCGGAAGCGATAGCAGCTTCCAGTTGTAAGTATCTAATTATCACAAACAACTATTTACATAGTGTTTGCAAAAATAAAAATAAAAATAAAATATCTTTTAATATAGAAATAGAGAATTTTAGAGAATTTGAATGTACATTAATATTTAAAAAATAATAATATATTCTAGTTGATTTTTTATTTAAAAATAAAATTTAAATAAAAACACAATTAATTTCTTTAGAGGAGAAAGATGTATAATTATATAATATGAAGTATAGTTATATAATATGTCTTACGACACAGGAATATTATCAATATAATACTTACTTTAAAATAAAACCGATTTTTTAAATGTATTTTTACATAATTTATTTCTGTATACAAAAGTAAAAATAATAATTAAAATAAAGTAAAAAATCAATTGAGATTATTTATATTTTATTCTTACATATTTTGATGTAAAATAAAATTGAGTAGAAAGGAACAGATAGATTCTACTATAATAGGGAAATGGGATATGCTTTTTTATATCTATTACACATATATACATAATGATAGATATAAAATTCCATCTATTATTTCATACATATCTTACATTCTATTATTACGTATATCTCAGTCTGAGTTCGTGAATTACCATAATGAATAATTATGAGTTATATAATAAATTAATATTTCATAATTATTTGGTTTTACATCAAAATAGGAAACTTTACATGCACCCTTTATATTTGTCGGATATTTGTAAAGTGAATTCGATTATTGATAATTAATTTGTCATAAAGAAAATGTAAAGAAAGTGTTGTAGAAAGTGAAATTTCTTCACAAACAATTATACATATATATTCTTTGTGCAGTTGTGGATTTTGAGCACATTGAACGTCAATACGACACATCTGATGAAGACTTTGAACTGCTTGGTTGACGTCCACCTAATCCATCTAGTATTGTGGCAAGATACGAAATAACAATTGAATGTTATACAATGGTGTTCTAAACATGTTTTGTATTTTCAATTAGTGTAATGTTAAAATTAAACACATACACAATATAAAAAACATGTCTGTATTTTATATAATATAGTTGTACACACGTATATAAAACATACATAAAATATACATATTATATTATATGTATAATATAGTTTTACACATATATGTAAAAATATATGTATTATATATATAAAAACATATATAATACATATACGTATGTATATACATTCTATTATATTATATGTATAATTAAATTCTACAATATATGTATTTAAATATTGTGTACATATGACACGCGCGTGTATGTATACGTATACATACATATTATTTTAGTGTCAATATTTTGTAGCTATACCCTTTGTAGCGATAACAGCCGCACAACGATGGACTCAATTAATCGATTAATACAAGTAGGTGGATTTCAGGAATTTCTCGTGAGATTGCTTCACTATTATCGATAGGTCATCATCAACCGTGAATGATATTATTGTGAAATACCGTTTTGGATATGGTTTAAAAGATCGTCCGCGTAGTGGAAGACCACGAAAAACATCTAAAAAAATAGATCATATCAATAAACGCAAATCAACTGCGGATGTTAAAAAAACTGCTGCCGAAATTACACGCGAGTTGAAGGATGAAAACCAAGCTAATGTTAGCTGTAGTATTGTGACACGAAGACTACATGATGTGGGACTTTTTGGTCGTATAGATATTAAAAAACCATTAATCTGTAAAAAGAATAAGAAGACTTGATTACAATTTGCCAATTGCCTTATGCGGCTGTTATCAAAAGGGTATGGCTACAAAATATTAACACTAAAATATAATTTAAGTATATTATTAAGTATATTAGTACAAAGTGGCCGGAAACTTTTGCACATGTAAATATAACAATTATAATAATAAATATTTTCACGAACATAAATAATATTCTTTTACTATATTAATTTGTTTCCTATATCTATTCTCATACTCACATCTCATAATAATTAAAAATCAAATTAGTTTTTAAATAAATTAGAGTACGAAACTAGCCGGAAACTTTTGCACGCCACTGTATATGTGCATTTATAAAATGTAACAAAAAGATATAATCCAACATATTCAAAACTCTCCTTCGCCAGTGAATATTAATAAATGGACTTCAAAATTTTCTACACCTAGTATTAACAGTTAAGAATAAAATTGGCCAGACGGATCGAAAGAAAAATTTGAAGTTCGTTTATAATCCAATATATTACAAATATTTAATAACTATTATTTTTATGTTATAATTCTATTTTATGTATGGTGTAAAGAAGTTATATTGTACCAATACTCTCTCCCTATCACTTTACCCCCCTCTATTTCTTTCTCTCCCTTTCTCATAATTTTTATCTTTTGTTGACTTTTATAATAAAAGCCAAATCGTATACTGACAAGTGCCACAGAAGGATCCATGCCCGTAATAGGGATACGACTAGCTGATTTGCAGTGATATGTACTATCCATTTCAATTTCTTCTTCGCTTATCTTATCTTCGACGCTACCTGACCTCTGAGTAGTATGAGGATCTAGATAAATTACCTCATTTCCTGAAAACATCCATTTTATACATTTGTTGTGCTTGAAACTTTCATAAACTATCTTTCTCTTTATAAAATGTGACAATTTATATAAGTTACAAACCCACACAGCCTATAAAATACAAAGCAAGATTTGGTTTCCCTCCAATCACTCCGAGAGATTGTGAAATCTTAAATGATGTCTAAAAAAATTTTTTAACAAATCCACAATTTGTATTTTAAACTATTATATAAATATTATATCTATATT